>APFE031299693.1:131086-156158 GCA_000404065.3 Pinus taeda | reverse complement strand
GAGATCACATACCTTTTTGGCTTCATTAGGGAGTGAGTGAAGCTTTTCAAAGTAGAGGAGACTTCTTGTTGGACCCTGGGAGGAGCTTGTACAGCTTCAAGGCAAAGGTTGTAAAGTTCTTCTCCTTTTGAATTAATACAATCAAGCTCATTTTTCTCAACAAGTATCTCATGTTATTTGTTTCATGGACTCCTTGACTTTCATGTTAAATATGTTTATAATACTGGTTATTCAGGTGCTATTTAATCGTTTGCCTTGTTTGTGCTTGCAGGTTTGCGACAAAGGAACTTACTTGGATCAAAGGAGTGAAGGCATCTCCAAACTTGCGTTGGACATGAGGTAGGCCTTAAACACATTTGTTTGCCATTATTTATAAAGTGCATGTAGAGAAAGATAGTGTCTGGTTGGTTTGTTTGTCATTAGGTCTTCATTAGATTCTAGGAAGGTCTATCTTGTCCGCAATATCGACTCATTCCGCGTGACAACTCCTTTTATAGAAAATCCTGGATCTACCACTTTATTTCCTCATTTTATAGAAGAGAATGGTGGTAGATTGAACCATTAGGTAGAGGTGCTACAAGGGTTTATTGATCGAATACTTGACCTGAAAATGTAAAGGTACCCATATGGGTGAGGAGAAGATATCCCTATAATATTCTATGATGTTATCCACTTTCTTTTGTTGCATGGAGGAGCCATTTCTAGGGGCCATGGATGTGGCCGTGATCTTCCCCTTAATTTGAGAGTGAATCAAGAAGAAAAAAATTTCCTAGTATGAGAGATGATCTTACTGCATTACTTAGTAGAGATTAAAGAAATTGACGTAGGCATGGATACCTATGGTAGCATGTATAGTTTTGTTATACTATTGACCTGTGAGAAATCCATAATACCATAAATATAAAGAAATATAGCCCAAAACATAGAATTATCATATGAAATGAGAAAAAAAACAAGATATTTGATTATTCATAAGCATATTCAATTTTCACTTGCCTCTTCGAGGGGGAAACCACCAACAGAGTAGAGCTCAATTACAATAAGACTCGATGATCTCTCCCTTACTAACTAAGACTATTTATAGCTAAATGACATCCAAAACCCTAACTACTAGTGGTCCCTTGAATAACACGGTTTAACCACTTTATTTATTAACTATGGTCCGTTTACAACTAACTATGGTCCCTTTTCTCTAATGTGGGCCAACCACTTACCATTATTAATGCGGCCTTTATTGACTCTCTAGCTAACTATGATTCTAACTCGGCCCATTGGGCTTATTACATAAATAAAGGGGTTAGGGTTGGACCCTAACATGCCCTTCCCCATCAAAAGTAGCCTTGTCCTCAAGGCTGAAGCTATGGAAACTGATGAAGAATAGTGGTTCGTTCTTAGGTCACATCTTCTCAAGAGTTGTCTTTCCACTTGATGAGGACTTCCTTGATCATGCGGCCATAGATATTTCTTTCACGATTATGGAGGGCCTGTTCTGCTCGGAGCCAAAGTAAGCCTTCCTCATCCAATTTGGGTAGACTTGTTTAAACTTTGAAAATGTTACCCACCACTTTCTTAAGGCATGAAATATGGAAGACTGGATGGATTTTTGAAGTAGGCGGCAAGGCCAATTTGTAGGCGGTTGCTCATATTTGCTGAAGTATCTAATAAGGCCCATAGAATTTTGGTGCTAGTTTTTGGCAACCCTTTTCTTTGAGAGATGTTTTCTTATATGGTTGGATTCATATGAATACATGATCCCCTTCTTGAAATGAGTGCCCGGAATGATGTTGGTCAACTTGTTGCTTCATTCGGTTCTAAGCTTAATGTAGATTATCTTTGAGATGAGAGACCATGGCGGCACAATTTTGTAGGAGTTGATCAACTTCCTGTACTTTAGAACATCCAGGGATATAAGAAATAGGTGAAGGTGAGAGTTGGCCATACGCTACCTCATATGGATTCATCTTGGTGGCTTCATGATAGTTAGTATTGGACCACCATTTAGCTAAAGGTAGCCATTGTACCCATTGATGTTGCTTGTCTAAAGTGAAGCACCTCAGATAGCTCTCCAAAATTTTGTTGACTGCTTCCGTTTGACCATCAGTTTGGGGATGATAGGCGACGCTTAGTTGGAGTTGTGTTCCCTGTAGATTGAAAAGTTCCTACCAAAATTTTCTGGTGAAAGCGGGGTCTCGATCAAACACAATGGAAGTCGACATGCCATGTAGTTTGAAGATCTAGTCCAAGAAAACTCAATCCACCAAAGTGAGGTTAAATGGGTGCGGTAGAGAGCAAAAATGAGCATATTTAGAAAGCCTGTCAACAACCACCATGATGACTTACTTGTTGCCTGAATTTGGGAGACCAGTGATGAAATCCATGGAAACATCCGTCTAGACAAAATCAGGGAGTGGCAATGGTTGTAAGGTTTCTAGTAACTTCATAGTTTTAACTTTGTTGCATTGACACACATCACATTCAGCTACAAAAGTAAGAATGTCATTTTTCGTGCCAGTCCAAAGAAATAACTACACGCATGAGTGTAAGTCTTTTGAAATCTTGAATGTCGTGCAATTGGAGATGAGTGCAGCTCATTGAAGATGTGGGTTTTGAGGGTGGAGGCTGGGGATATCACTACTCGATCCTTGTAGTGAAGAATCTCATCCTTCCAAGAGTAGTATGCTGAGGAATTAAGATCTTCTCTTACGTTATTAATGAATTGGGAAAGAGAGGGGTGGGAGAACCATTCCTTGCAAGCCTCTTCAATCCAATCTGGTATGGGTAGAGAGATTGATAGAAGGGTGCTTTCATCCTCAAATTGGCGTGATAAAGCATCAACCAATACATTGTCACACCCCTTATTGTAAACTATCTCATAATCATATCCCAACATTTTGGCAAGCCATTTATTTTTTTGTGGCAATGATAGGCATTGAGCTAGAAAATAATTTAGGTTGTGATGGTCCGTTCGGATTTGGAAACGTCACCCCAATAAGTATGGTCGTCAGGTGTCTATTGCATGTAAGATGGACATCATTTCTTTCTCATAAGTAGATTGACCCAAATGTTTGCCATTGAGTTGTTGACTAGTGAAATCCAATGGTATACCTTCCTACATTAATACAATGCCAATACATATGCCTAAAGTATCACATTCAATCACAAAAAAAATTGGTGAATTTGGGTAGGGACAATATGGGAGTGGAGCACATGACCTGTTTGATAGCCAAGAAGTTATGTTGAGCTACATCAGTCCAGAGAAATGCTTTTTCTTGATAATATTAGTGAGGGGTCTAGCAATGCGTCCATAATTAAGGAAAAAATTGTGATAGTAGCTAGTGAGACATAAGAATACCCTCAAACTCTTCAAGGTTTTTGGTTGGGGCTGATCTTCCATTATCTGAATCTTTTTCGGATCAACCCTCACTCCTTCACGACCCACAATGTGTCCCAAATATTCGACTTATTCCACACCAAAAGAGCACTTGGATAATTTGACAAATAATTTGTGATCTCAGAGTAGTTGCAATATCTGGTCTACATGATGAAGATGTTTGTCCCAGGTTATGTTGTAGATGAGAATGCCATTGAAGAAGACCAAGAAAAATTTTCGGAGATATGGTTTCAGAAGCTGGTTCATGAGGCTCTAACAAGTAGATGGAGCATTACAGAGACCAAATGGCATGACCAGGAATTCATAATGGCCTTCATGAATTTAGAAGGTGGTCTTGGAATGTCTACTTCCTTCATGTGTATTTGGTGATAGCACAAGCGAAGGTCTAGCTTGGTAAATAATTTAACACCATGCAATTCATCAGAGATCATCAACAACCTGAATAGGAAATTTGTCCTTGATAGTGAGCTTGTTAAGGGCCAAAAAGTCCAGACGCATGCACCATTCTCCATCTTTCTTTAGAATCATGACCATTTGAGATGAATAAGGGTTTATGCTTAGAAGGATAACACTAGCTTCAAGGAGTTCCTTGATGATTTTTTCAATTTCATTCTTTTGGGCAAAATTATATCAATATATATGCGGACATTAGGCAGTTGGGCACCCGAGACCACAGGGATGCTATGATCATATTCACACCTAGAGGGTGGAAGCTCTTTAGGTTTGTCAAAGACCCGCTTGTGGCGATCTAATACCTATTTTATCTTAGGATGAATATGAGGAGTAGTGGATTCAATGGCTGGGATGGCATTAAATTGGGTGACTAATCCATGCTGGACCTTTTTTAAAAGCTTCTCCATTTGATGTGAGATGATGATAGTAGGAGCCCCTGCTTGGAGTCCCCTTAATGTATGAATGTGGTTGTTCTGCTTAAAACTCATTTGTAATTCCTAGAAATCCATTATGATAGGGCCCAATGTGTGAAGCCATTCAACACACAGGACAATGTCGCAACCACCCATTCCAATGGCAAACATGTGGGTCTTTAGGTGGTAGTCTCCCATCTGAAGCTTAATATTTTCATAACAGACTTCACATTTCATGGTCCCCCATCAGAGATAAGGATTTGAAAATTGGATATCACCCATAAAAAGCAATGAAAAGCTTCTGCGACTTGCTTGTGGATAAATTTATGAGTGTTTCCACTATTAATCAATACCACTACTAGCCAATGTTTAATAAAGCCTTAGATTTTGAGAGTTTGAGGAAAAGAAATGCCAGCCAAGGCATGTAGTGATATAATCGACTCATTAGCCATAGCTGTGAGATCATTGTCGGTTTGGGTTTCCCCTGATTCTTCCTCAAGCACTTCAATGGATGGAGCTCCATCTGTTGAGTTGTTATTAGTAGCATCAATTTGAAATAATTTTGGTTCCTTGCATTTATATCCAAGGGAGTACTTGTCATCATAGTAGTAGCACAATCCTTATTTCCTTCTTTCGTCCATTTTCGCTTGTGACATCTTTTGAAACTTAAGTGTTTCGATGGGGTCCTAAGCCTGGGTGGGACGTCCCTTGGTGATGAAATTTGGACGATTTGACTGGGAATTTAAGGTGGTTTCCACATTTAAGGCCTTGCAGCATGCTTCCAACCAAGTAACTGGGTGGTGCATCTGGACATGGGATTGGATGGATTCCTTTAGGCCACTAATGAATCATTCCAAGTAGAATTCATCTCTTAGACTGTCAATTCTGATGACTAATTGTTCAAGGGCTACACTGTAGTCCTTTTTTGTACCTATTTGTTGAAGTTTAGTGAGACAACCCAAAAAATTAGATTCTGATCAAAGTGACCACATATGGATTTTGAGAACATGTTCCAAGTTTATCTCCCTGGATAACATTTCTGATGTCTAGTTTGAGTGTTCGGTGGTTCGAAGAGTGGTGATTTCCATGGAAGTGAATGTGATGGTTGGATTCTACTACATGTAAGAAGGCTTATGAGTGTGGTTATAGCCTCATAACCGCATGCATGTTGTGTTGTGGGCGCGATTGGAGTGTTAGGCTTGTTAAAAAGGGTTCCAACTCATGGATTGACCACCTGGGGTGGTTTGCAACCTCTTAAGTTGTTTATGGTCTCTAAGGGATGTCAATTTGTGGTCAGATTGTAGGCACCACTTCCATAATTATAACTTGGAGGTCGAGTCATGTCATAGTAGCACTCAACCTCAAATTTACCCCAGGAGCTTATAAAAGCAGGTAAATGCTAGGAGGGGTGGTTACAAAAAGGGAGAATGTCGAACCATATATATATATATATATATATATATATATATATATATATATATATATATATATATCCTTGATTAGGCCAATATTTATATACATACGTGAATGCCATTGTGACTGACAGGTTTTGTCAAGAGTCAATCTTGTAGAATAAGGATGGTTTATTTTCATTTAATGCAAATATGGATGGCATGCAAGATTCCCAGTTAATGGGGAATCAAGTGCGAAAAATTAGCTTTGATTGATCTATGATCTTAATAGCATGTGAACGTGATTCATAAATTATATCTATGTTATGTTATGAACATAGAATGTTGAAGGATATATCATCAGAACGAAAGCAGTGTAATCTGCAACGTGCGAGGAAAACCATGGATAATTAAAGAAACCACAAATCCTGGATTAGATTGTGGATGCACACGGTGAAGCATGGTAAAGACACCAGAGGCAGTGTTTATTGGTGTTTATGGATAGAAATTATGGGGTCTATGTATTCTCAACATTATTGCATACATACTGTATTGTGTTATGTGTGTTGTGTTGTACATGTGTGTTTGTTATGTTGTATCATGTGTGTATGTGTTGTGTTGCACACTATGTATACATGCATGTATTGTGTAATGTTTTGGGACAAGCAGGCATGGAGTTGTCTGGGCCCTTGTGTAATGTGTTAGGATAGTCAAGTATGGGACTTTTTGGGCTTGTGTTAATTTAGGACAGGTAGACTACCCAAAATGGGGGTTTCCTAAGCCTATAAAGGTGTCGAATACACCTATATTTCTTGTCGACATAATACTACCTAGTTTGGTAGTTCCCATATTCACAGGGTGGTGATTGGGCTATTTATGCTTATTTGTTACTAAGTACTCACCTTGGGGCCGATGAGCCACTTAGTAAATTTGAAATCAAAGAGAAGAGAATAGAAGGCACTAGGTGCTTGTCGGGCTTGGAAACTGATCTAGTGTGTGTACATGGTCAAGGAGAAGAGAAGGCACTAGGTGATTTCTAGGCTTGGAAACCGATCTAGTCTGTGTATGTGGTCAAAATGAAGAGAAGGCATTGGGTGCTTACCAGGATGGAAACTAATCCAATGTATGTACGGGAAAAGAAAAGGGTTATTGGATGTTTGTCAGGATGGGATATCGACCTAGCGTGTGTAAAACAAGCAACAAAGAGAAAATTAAGATAAGTAACAATATTTCATTGATTTCTAAACTTTTAAATTATGAATCTAAATTCAATATTATGATTTATGATGGTTTGGGTTATGAGCTAGCCTAGTTTTGCTACAATAGGAGTTAAAGAAGAATTCCAAGTTCAACTCATGAATAAGATGCTAATGAGGTATGATTTAAAACTATCACATTTCCCCATGATGGCTTGCATGAAATCTTTGTACCCATGGTGTAGGGAAGGATACGGGATCTCCCAATCAAATGAATGAAATTGGCTGCAAGGTGGAATAAAAATACTATGTTAAAGTCAAAGATTCCAAGAACAAAGCCATTATGGGACACTAGTACGCAGTGGTGCCCACTGATCACCATGAAGCATGCTATGACCTATATGATAGTTTTGGAGGCAGGCATATGCCTTGGATTTGAACTCCTTGTAATGTGAGGACGCCTTGCCAAGGGGATGGATCGCCTAAGGGACTGAGAAGCAGAGAAGGAGATGTCTAAACTTGTAAGGTGAGTGACTGCATGAAGAGGGAGTAACCGAACAGATAAAGGGACTAAGAAGCAGAGAAGGGAAGGCCTAAAAATAAAATTGGTTTTCTTAGTCATGAGAATTGTTGATTAGGGTCAAAAGTACATTGAGGGTGTGCCTAAAAATAATTAGAAGAAAATTTTTCGCTGAGGGAACAAAGGGCTCAACATAAAAACACATGAAGAGAATGATCTAGGTTGGTTTGGACATGTCTAAACAATCCAAAGACTACAAAGAGAACAATGGGAAATGGCTGGATTATGGCTTAATGTCTATCATACTTTATTTGAAGATTGAAGCAAATGCATAAAGTATTGTAAATGTTGTAAAGAGACGAATATATAAATCTCCATGAAATAATATGAATGTTGTCAAGTATGTTATGTTTTATATGGTCATTGAACACTAAGGACAGTGTTCCCCTCAAGGGGGAGGGGACTGTGATATCCCCTGGTTATTATTTATCTCTTGTAAATAATCGTAATAATTTTAAAAGGCTAATAAAGGGACACAAATTCCATTGCTTGAGGTAGGAGGTTGCTTGAGGGAATTGTTGTTTTAAATATCAGTCCTAGTTGGTTGAGTGGGTTGAGTGTGCCATAAATTAGATGAAAGAAAATGGACAGGGGAAGGTGTCCTTTGATTCACTTAGCAAGCAAAACAAGATAAAAAAATTAAATCAACGTGGGATGTGTTGTCCATGAGGGGGGATTTTTATGAAATAATTGAGAAGAGGGAAGCTAATCATGAATGGAAAAAGAGGGAGAACCCTAAGATTATTGGGGGGAGGGGATACATGTGATCTAGGGATATGATTGAAAACAAGGAGACACATGCACAATATGTAGAGGGAGAGAAAACCTACTGGCACGTAGAAGCTATGGGAGGGGCAGAGATAGTGGAATTTTAGAACTATTGTAGATGAGGAAAAAAATATAGCATCTCGAGCTGCATAGTTGGCCACTGAGAGAGTTGTAAACCAACTAAAGAACCCTATCAAAAACTTGATGGGAATAAGCATTACAAAGAAAAGAGTGGCTTGCCATGGGGATGAAGGTAGGGTGGCCTAGTGGTATTCTAGTTTAGTTATGAATTGTTAAAGGCTTCCCTTTGAAGGCACTCCACCTTAAGATTTGGAATCTAGCTCAGAGGTGACAACTACAAGTAATAGCAGTAGTATCTTGTCTACGGTTGAGTGGAGAGTTGAAGCCCCACTCTCAGTTGGAATACTTATGCGATGTTTAAGATACATGTTCTTCTGTTCGTTAATCACAATAAAATATGTCTACATTCCTGATTGAGATGGTGTTATTAATGCATGAGGCATGTCTACGTTATTAATATTTACAAGAGTGGCTAATGCATTGTGTTAATGTTTGAAGGCAATGGGACAATGTGTAAGAACATTAGTTATGTCATAACAATATTTAGTATGGGATCTCTATCTTATTTCGGCATGGTGATTACATTGATTACAAGTTAGTATTGCTTATGTTGCAACGTGGTGATATTGGGGATTCCCCCTCTTTTATTCTTATTGACCTGTAATTTTGTATGGTGATTTCCTCCATGTCTTTAGTATTGTATACCTTGGTTCTAGGTTTCTGATTCCAGTTTTATATTTTCATGCTAACAAGGGCTAAAACTAGGGTGAACATTGTGTTTGGTGTTGCGGATGACACTGCTTCATGGGCTTAAATGGTTTGACTTATGTTCCTGCATTTCACACAATGTTGCATTTTTCTATGCACATGACAATGTTGAATTCCTCAATCTTGGGTGTTATATTCTATATGTCGTCTTAGTGTTGGAACAATGTGATAAATCCTTGTTGAATGGCTAGTTATAGTCATGGTGTTTAACTCGACTTGTACTGTATACATATATAAAAGCTCATTTCTTTAATGGTAGAATGTGAACTTGTTTTTGATAATAAGATCGCTTCATCACTGCATACAGTCTGAGGTAGCATATTGGAGATCCCTCTGTCCTCACTGGACCGTTAACCTATTCGTTTTATATGTATGTTGCTTTATGTCTTCCCATAATGCAAACCCTCAGGCTTGGGTCAGTGTCTTCACTCTTTCCAAGCACAGGGTTAAGAGAGGCTTGTTATCCTTATTAAAGATGAGATAATTGCCTCAAGAGCTAGTGGATTTGGTTTTATGCTTCTTAGATGGGTGTGAAACTGTGTTCAAGCCATATGCATGATTAATATTTGTTCCTTATGAACTATTATACCTTTGCGTATTTCTGATCACGCGTAAAGGTTTCAGTATGTTGATTTGATCATCAAGGAGACCATAAATCCCTACAAGTCTGAATGGATAAGTCCCCAATCTAGAGGGATAACTCCATGCTCTGTGTTTTGTCTTTCATCCATCAAGAATGTGAAGGGGGTAATCTAGTTGTAAGCTGCGCAGGGATAACACATTTTTTTGCTTCATAAAACCCCAAGAGCGAGAGCTACACTCTAGTGCACGCTCAAGCTCTTAGAGAACCATCATTATCGAGCCATGGTTGAACTCTTCACAAATGGATTTAAGTAGCTTGTATGACCCAAGATTTGGGTAGAACCACCATGGATTCAACCAAGCATATTCATCTATGCACATAGGATGGTTTCCCTTATCCTATTCGTAGCTAAACTCATCGCATTATCATGAAAATAAACATGCAGGAGTAGCCTATAAATAGCTCCTTGCTATTAATAATCCCTCACTCTCGTCCTTGTGACCAAGCATATAACCATAGTTCATGACCAATATTGATTGGGAAATTGATGGCTTGCAAGGAATCCAAGATGGTGTAAGTTTGGAGGGTTGCATCCTGGAAGCCACAGAGGATTATGCAAGAGGGAACACTTGGGTTGATGAGGACTGGGCTGGCGTGGCAAGGCCGGTAGCAAGGAATAGGCTGGGATGACTTGGAGGTTGATAAGAGAGCCAACTCCCTTATAGGAAAGGCCTAATGCAATGCAAGGAGAACTAAAGTAGGGAAGCCAAGATGATCTAGTGCGGGGTGTCATGGCAGGAGCTGGCAGTAGACCAATAGCGAGCATGGGCGTGCAGAGAGGAAAGGACCCACAGATGGGTCATCCTAGAGGGTCAAGCCCAGAGAAAACTTAGAATGCACGAGAATGAAGGGTTGGGTAACAAAACTTGAGATACTGGAAGTTTGATGACAGATAATGGCTCGCCGAGTGGTTGGTAACATTTAAATTTACACACACACACATATATACTTATGCATATATACATGTAAGAATTGCATTGTAATGCATAGTGCAAGGTCATGGAACCCAAACCCATGAATGGTTCGACAACCAATAAGAAAATGCCAAGTGGAACTGGGAAGATAGCCAGGGGGTATAGCCACGTGGTTGCCATTTGGCCAAGCTGATGAGGTGGCGCTCTCTGATTTGTTAGAAATTCAATGGTCACATCTCATAATTTGAAGGTCATATTGAGGTAAAGTTTTATATCACCAGAATTGTCTCGACGAGATGAATGCAATGGTGATGTCAAAATAAGGTTTTACGTAAGTTGAAAAGATCAACATTTGTAGACCCCATTTCCATAATGACACCTTGGATCTTGGGTCAACATAGTAACCACTTCCTCTTAATCGGTGTTATGGTGAGGATTAGGAGGTGGAAATTAAATGTTTGTTAAGGAAATATTGGTAGAACAAACACTAGAAGCCATGAATTATGTTATCCATTTACAACAAAAAATCTAAGACATTTGGGTGTTCAAATCTGTACGAACAATTTAGAATATGAGATTGTATACTCTGATATTTTATTGTCGTTGGAAGGAGAACTTCATGAAGTTATTAATGTTGCTTCTCTTACCATTAACAATAGTGTTTCATACATACATACGAAGTTGATATCATATGCTATATTGCTAAGTGGCAACACTCTTCTTCCTGTCTTCTCATCCAAATTATGCAAAGTATATGTATCTTCAACAATGATTTTTTGTCTTCTTTTCCATAACATATAAGAATATGTGTACAATTAATTTCGTTCCCGGTATGTAGGTGTTTGAACTTAATATGTCGACACCCTATACCATAAAATTTGACATTTGATAAGAAGTCACCATGCTCAGAATAAGAATCTACATATTGCATCTGTAATATCAAGATTATACTTTGCATGTATGCCACAAATTGAATGACAAATTTTTTAGAAAAGCTTGGTTGATCAACTAAATAAGCGATTTGTGGGAAATTCATATGAGGTTAAAACAAATTGGGTAGGTTTCCTGGGGAGTTCTTCCACAATTGGTCTTAATTCATATTTTTATGCCTATAAGTGTGCCTTTTTTGGAATAGGGCTTCAAGAATTTTAATTTAATTGAAATTGTAACATTCCCTTTCACCCTCCCTTAGATATCCAAGGTTGTGGAACATGTTACTTTAGTTTTTAACCCAACCTCCATGGCCTCTTTGTGGAAATGGGGTTACAAAATTACTTCTTTTCCAAAGTTAGTGGAATTAATTTTGGATAACACCATTGCATTCAACTGGTAAAGAGCTTTCCAGTGATATAAATTTCATCTTAATTCAATTCCTAGATCAAAAGTTATGACCATTTAAAGTTTAACCATTTAAGTCCTGCCACATAAGCAAGCTTTGCCACATGGCACCCACGGGGAAATCCCCCACCTCACCTAGGTGGTTCCAAACCACTTCAGGTACCACCATGGCCATGGTTAATCCTACGTGGCACCTACCATGTCATTCTAGTTGTGGGCCCCGTGACTTCAACCCTTAGCATGTTTTTGCAACAAAATTGAGTTATATTCAGATGATAAGAAATGTGGCGTCACTGTTATTTCTTGCTTGGAAACTAATTAGAGCCCCCAAAACTTTAGACCTCTGCATCCACTCGACCCCAACTAGG
This sequence comes from Pinus taeda, assembly GCA_000404065.3. NCBI lineage: Eukaryota > Viridiplantae > Streptophyta > Pinopsida > Pinales > Pinaceae > Pinus > Pinus taeda. Next base: position 143,854 of record APFE031299693.1, on the reverse strand, counting down.
TTTGAACCACATCTGTACCTCTTAATCATTCACTACGTGCTTCACCACTGAATGCTTGGATGCATTCGCTTACCTCGATAAACCCAGTCTTGTGTCGCTTATTTCCAAAATGGGTCCCACCTAGGATATGACTTATCTTAATTATTTAACGTCTAGCCCCTCAAGGTTTATCCCTATTGGGCCTTGCCCCAAATAACATTGACTTAATTTGATGGCAAGTATATTTGGGTCCATCAAGAATCCAACAACCACACAAACTTTGTTATTGCAATTATCCTAGATTTGTGGACTCCCAGATATGTCCAAACCTCTTTGGTTATATCCGGCCCATTCAGATATGGTCCCACTACAACTTATCCCTTGTCACTCCCCTTGAATATTTGGATTCTCGGGTATATCTAGATGGCTTGAATTGTATCCAACCCAGATACTACTGAATACAAGTAAATCTTGTGGATCCATCTTTAGGGTGTTTTACATATGTATTCTAAAGGATAGGTTGATGTTCTCCTAGAAGTAAAGTGTTGCTAAAAACACTAACTTCTTCATAAAATAAAGCTCATTCTCGCACTAGATTGACAGGCATTAACATATCCATAGTAAGATAAATAAAGATATCAACACTTTGTCCAAACGACACAGATCAACTGAGACGTAATTGAATTTAACTGTAAATTTATATACAACAACATCCCATTAATCACATAATAGATTCAAACCATCATCATCAGGTCCATTGATATAACATGCCATACACAACACCACCCATAGGCTTTCCAAATCCATGGATAACAAACATCCAAGATATTTATAACATATTTATCAATAGAAATCACACACAATGGCAATCATTTGAACTTAGAAAGTAATCATGCATACTATGTAATTAACACCACACTAGGAAATTATAAGTAGTCATAGGGGTCTGTATTTCCCCCTAACCATGAGAACATTCAAATGATCATCTCATTTCAATTTCATAGGAATCCCACATTCCTACAATAGTGTTGGCATGCTCATTGTCATATAACAATGATATTTATAATTCAAGTCCAAAAGATATATACAAAGAACATTAAAAATAAACTTAGCTTAATAACAAAATGATTGGTATCTAAGGGAGGACTTCAACTCTCCACTCAACCGTAGGCCAATTGCACTACAATATCTCTTCCAATTGACCACCCCTGATCCAGATTTAGAGTCTGAGGAGTATGTTCTCAAGGGAATCTAAACATGTCAATCAATCTAATCATACAGGAATCCACAGCCACCCCATTTCCACCTACTCAATACGTGATCATATCCCACAGTGCCTTCACTTGTTCAACTAGGAAGCCAAAGTACACGAAATATCCTCTTGCCAAATGCCACCTGAATCCGTAGCCATAATGTCTCCACCTGTATAAACAAGGGTCCGGAGCACTCTAATTTAGCCACTTACTAACCTCATAGGTGTATCAATCACACATATAATTTCCCCTCTACCTACCAGGATTCTAGAGTATGTTTTGTTCCACCTACTCCACCTCATAGGGCTCTAGAATGCATAGTGTCTCAACTTGCTCCCTCTCTTCACCCACACTCCTCAGCATGCTTCTACCCTTGCATCAACACTTTTTTCCATCTCTTTTCTTCTTCTTACGAGTTTGTTTGCAGTTCTCATATGCCTAACCTGACATACTACAATTCACAATGCACTAACCCATGACTGTGTTTTCATCCTGATTGCAACTCCATTAAGTTAGAGCCCTATTCTCTTACACATTCTCAACTTACCACTCAATACCAATGTTGTGTATTCTCTAAATAATCCCCTTTTCTAATTTTCTCTCGTCAGCCTTTTCCTTCTCAATGCTCTGAGATGTCTCTTGCATGTTGACCACGCAACATGACTCAATAGGACAGAGGTGGTATGGGCTTTTCCTCCATTTAGGGATCCCACACTCCACCTCCCTACTTGTTGTACAGGCCATTAAACCCAATCAAAAAGTTGGTGGCCATTAAATGAACAACCTTGAATTCTCTTCATTTCCCAAACAACTCCTTCTCAAACTCCGAATCTGTGTCCAGCCCTCTCAGCCAATCATTGTTTTTACATTTCCACAATATTTACATGAATTACAAATTCATAATGATAATTACAAGAGGGATAGCGAAATGGGTTATCAAAGAAATGCACCATTTTGTTAGGATTTCGGAAGACTGTTTTAGCATTGTAATCTTTGAATATTTATAGACATGTGTTTAGGTTTGATAATATTTATGTGTTTAAGGAAATATTTTTCCTAAAAGTTTAATCATTTAAATTTATTTCAAATAAATTCAATGTAATTGTATTAATTATGCCGTGTTTATTTTGGAATAAAGCTTCTAGAATTTTAATTTAACTATCAATGATTATTAGGTGGATAGTAAAGCTTTAGTTAGTTTTTATAATTTTTTAAATTTTAACAACTTTAGATGTATCTTGTAATAAGTGTTTTGATGTTTCTTATAGATTGATGCCTATAGGCATTTATCCATTCAATTTATATGGTTGTGGTGGTAAAATAATACTTAACAAATAAAAATAGAGTAATAACAAAAAAAAAAATTGATGTCAACAATAAATAAGATGCTTTAATTTCCACCTTCATTTTGAATCAACTTTATATAGAGATAAAGTAATTGAAGTATTTTTTTTTGTATAATTCCTAGTGACATGCATTCTTTAAGTAATTTATATTAATAAAAAAAAGCCATCAATAAAATAATTCAATATCTATATTAATTAACATAATTTTTATATGAATTTTATAAAGAGATAAGTTTTGAAATTAAAAAATAATAATAATAAAAAATCAGATAAAATAAAATAAAATCTTAAAATAAAATTATAAGATATAATATATAGTATATAATATATATATAAATATATATATATATAATATATCTATCTATATATCTATATCTATATCTATCTCTTTATAGTATATTTATAATATATTTATAGTATATATTTATATATATATGAGAGTTCTTATTGTATTAATGATGCTTTCTAATTAACAATATGAGAGCGATTAGTTGAGACATAACATTTAAAAAAAAATCATAATAAAAACCATTAAAAGTCAATATTTTTTATGTAGCAAGAGTGCTTGAGAAAAAATATGTATATATAATATAAAGTAAATAAAAATATTAAATTGGTCATGGTTATAATATTTTGTTAATGTGTTACTTAAGATGTGTGTGAGAGAGTGAGCGAGAGAGAGAGTCTATATTATATAAATAAATAAAATTATGGTTAAAAGACCATAAAACATTACATCAATGTGTTGCTCAGAATGAAAAAGATATATGATTTCTTTTATTAATAGGTGTTTTTTAATATAGGGTACAAGAAATATTTGTAATTTAACATATAAAAAAATATTAATAACAAAAAAAAAACACATTCAATATCTCTATATATGTGTGGTTAAAACATTTTATAAGTGTGTTTCTTAGTATGTAGTGTATATCTATATGTATGTATGTATGTATAACTTCAGATATATTAAGTACTTAGAGAAATCAAATCTCTCTAGGTGGGGTTAGCTCAGTTAGTTGAGTCCCCATAGTTAAAGCACCTTTGCTATTGAGAGGTCACACATTCAATTCTCTTGACATCCATAAGGTCAAGCTTTGTGGTTAAGCCAATAGGATGTGGTCCCTTAGGGTGGATTTCCCTAGTACAAATATTCTATGGACTTAGCAGTGACTGAGATCTCCAAATTCTGTGAACCACAAATAAATATATAGGTATAGTCTAACTTATAGACGAAATGACTTTTTCACCCAATACAATCTCAAGCAAGATTGTGTTTTTGTTGTTGTTTAACATACATTTTTGAATGCATAAACAGATTCAACACCCTCAAAAAATTCCAAGAGTAGTCAAATTCTATATATTAAACAACTTAAACTCAAGTTATCTACACCATTTTGTCTTTAAGTTAAACAAAGCTAATATATATATAAATATATATATATTATATATATTATATATATAATATATATTATAATTATTTATATTTATAATTTTTATTTATTTTATTTTTATTTTTTAAGCATAAATCTAAGTAATAGCGAATTGTTATGTAAAAGAAATTCATTGTCCTTCACCTTAAAAAAATCTCATACATTAAATTAATTTAAAATATAAAGTTAAATTGTTATATTTATATAATAATTAAAATACACATTAATTAATTTAAAATGAGAATTTCAAAAATATAAAGTTAAATTATTATATTTTATGTAAAAATTAAATATATAATACACAAGCATCAATCAATATTTATTAAATAAAAAATTACAAATTATAATGTGTTTTTTGTAAGCAAGTGGTTAATTTTCTATTAGCTAAAATATATCACATAAAATTTAGGTTAAGAGTCAATGTGAGGCCTGGAACCGATGCCAAACTGAGAAGAGTGTGGAGTGGACCATTTGTTCATGAAAGGGAAACTAAATAGTCTTTTAGATAGAGGAGAGTTTTGACATAATAACATAGACCGTGCAAAAACCAAAACATAGTTTACACAAATAACTTTAGCCATAAAAACTAGATCCATCAATATTGGTGCTATGTAGAGAGCTGACCAGAAACAAAAGCAAAGGAAGTTGCATAGGAAACATGTTCAACCTACTTGCTTTCCCTTGGAGCTAGATGGAGCTTGTTGTGCTTTGTTGTTTCTTCCTTCGTCGACTCTTGTGTTGTTTGGAGATTCATCATCCACCTTTTCCTTAACTATGAGGCAACCATAAGAGTTAATGTCTTGTTGAGAGGGCTCTTTAACGGTAGTCTAGGCTATGCAGGTGGGGGGTTGCTTCGAGCTACACACCTTTGCTTCAATCTTCGATCTTGGAGAACCATGAATAATAGGGCTTCTACTTTGTGTTTCACCTGTCGGGAAATCAAGCGGAAGAGGGTATTGAGGCTATTGGGTGGAATTTATATCGTCAGAACTGTCCAAGGAATTGGAAGATGCCAATGGAGTAGGTGGGAATTCTATGCCAATAGTTCTAGAGAGATTGTGTAATGAAAGACGCATTCGACTAAGTTGAGTATTTGTTTTTGCCATCTTCTTTCCATGTCCTCTCTAGCTAACTCCATATTCTAGAGGTGGCGTGCTAGCATATTTCGAACGACCCAATGTCTATCTCCTATTTTTTGCATTCCTCGGCCTCTAAGGAGGCCACCCTATTACAAATATGGACAGGAATATCAAGACCAAATAGCTCCATGTGGTTATTAATCTAAGGAATGCAAGGAGGGTGCCCCCAACCTCTGCCCCCCCATATTGCACTTCCTCTTTCTCAAACTGTGGTGGCGGACTAAGGATAAAAAAACCTGGTGCTGAAGTCTTTGGCAAAAATGATGGGGAGAGCGAGAGAATGATTGTTCCTATCAATTGCGAATCTCTGCATGAAGGAAAGTGGAGGGAGACCACAAGGTGGTGACATGAGTAGGGACATGAGAACTAAGTGGCACATCAAAGTCGAGGTGAGGGAAATCACGAAGCGGATGTTAGAGGCATGAGTCAAATGGGCTATATTAAATTGCACGCCAATCACTTGGAGAGAGGCTACTACGCATGAATGCCACTTGGGGTTCTCAATCATGCTAAGAATGAATGTTGTCTTTCCTAGACTAACATGGCTTCGCCATCAAGAAAAACCTCAATCGAGAAATACATATTGTAAGAGCTTACTTTACATTGACATTAATATTATTCAACATGTATTAAAAGTTAAATTCATTAAAAATTAATATAAATATTATTAAATATAATGTTAACATATTAAATTTAGTAATTGAATTATTATGTAAAAAATGAAATTCATTGTCCTTCACATAAAAAATCTCAGAGATTAATTAATTTAAAATATAAAATTGAATTATTATATTTATTTAAAAATTACATATTTATAATACTCTTACTTTAGATTAACCTTAATATTATTAAACATGTATTAAAAAGTTAAATTTATTAAAAATTAATATACATATTTTTTTGTTGGCAAATAGATCACATTATATTAACAAAGAAAAATACATGGAGTATAAGTAAATAGACTTAGGGGACCATCATCCATGGGGTACCTTGGAGAAGTATCTGGATGAGGTTATCTGCTCTTGGTAGGGGAAACTAGAAAACCTTTCAAAAATTTATAGTGCATGAGAAAAACAAAACCGGAGACTAATAATTTGTGGTGGAACAAAGCCATTGCTCAACTAACATTTGGAGATTAAACAAAATTTCAAAACTAATTATGTTAGAGGGAACCTGTTTGAACTAGTTGGCACTATGGAGACCAAGAGGAACGTCGACCTGTTGTTGCTAAGCACGTCTTCCACTGAATGGGTTGGCATTGATAACTTCTGCAAGTGGCTCTTATATGATGTAGCAACCATGTGGACTTGGGGGAGGAGGGGAGAGCTTGGAAGCCGTCAGTTGAGTGTCCTCCAAAAGAGTTGATGTTTCCTACTGTCTGCGGGTTAATGAGGAACAACCATCATTTGAAAAGATGATAGAAGGGGATGAGGAGCCAAGAGGAACAAAGATAGAGGTCGAAGGACCAAGGGAGGAAGATGAGGGAATGTCAGGAGGGAAGGCAATGCTTAGGCTGCGAGAGAGGTGACAGAGGGAGGAGGTAATGTGGCTATTGCTGGGAGAGAGTTCAAAAATCCAACAAGTTCCCTTAGAGTTTTCTCGTTCCTAAGTGAGGAGATGATAGGTGAGAAGGTTGCGGAGCACCTAATGTGTGTTCCTCCCATGGCGCATGTAACAACTCCTGGTTGATTTTCCATGTAAGTAAAAATATAAGACCAAGGTCATGGGACACCGATTTGCATGCTAAGGATATTAGAGAAAAAATGAAGGAAAATGAAGAAAATAGAGACATCAATAATAAAAATGCTTTAGAGAATCAATTGCTAGTCTTTTGTGAGTTCAATTTTGGCTCTCTCATTTTCACACTTTCATTCTCTCATACTCTCTCACACTTAGAGCATTCTTGGAGCATGCTTCGAGCACTATGTATTCACTTGGATTTGGATAAAGAACGCAAAGGATGTACTGTTCCCTAATAATAATAATAAATAATAAATAATAAATAGTATAATATAATATTAAAATATAAGAAAATAAATGATAAACAATAAAGAAAAGATAATAATAATAAACAATGAAGAAAATATAATAATAATAAATAAATAACAATACTAGAGTTCTAAATAAATATAAATATAAATAAACTGTAAAAATAAGTAAAGTTAACAAAAAGTAAAATAAAATAAGAAATAGTTAAATTCAGAGAACTATAAAAATAGTAAAAACAAGTAAAGTTATCAAAAAGTAAAAAGGAATAAAATAAGAATTATATTAAGAGAATTACTAAATTAAGGTGAACTTAAAATAAAGAAATAAAAGTTGCATGTTGACACATGGAGTGTGTGCATGACGATCGATCAAATCTTTTACAAGATATTGTTCGATGATCTAGCAATCAAATTCTCAAGCTATCACCATGAATATTATTTGCAAGAATTTCTAATCAAATCGATAAACTCACAGACAAAGAAATAACATTAAACACTATGCACACTTTTCAAATTCGAAAACGCTATGGAAACGAAATTAAAAGTATACCAATCTCCACGTAGGGCCCGTCCATGCTTCAATGGCACACTTAAGAAACTTCAAGCGATGAGAATGTTAACGCATAAGCACTGTAGGAATAAAACGGTGACTATAATTAAGTTCTGAAGATCGAAATCACATACAAGAGCAATGTTCTGGAACAATATACAAAGATAATAATCGTTCTGGACAATACAATACGCAACCTTTATCTGCTTGTCTCCTGTCTAAATCGAATGTACATACATTATGCAGATGTTTCTGCTTTTACAAAAGAGTGATTTTTGTCCTTTATAATCTAAACTGATTTCCAAAAGCAAAACGAAATCAGTTTGGGAAACTATGGCTTTTTGTTGCCTTTGTGACCAAAAAGGCTGGGTTTGACCAGCATTGACCATGTATCCAGGAGCATTAGATTTGCTGTTAAATCGATCTTTCACCATGCATGTACATTCCAGATCACGTTCCTACCCTTTGTTTTGATTTTCCTGCCATGCCACGTGTCACATCATAAACCATTTACAGGAAGTCATGACATCCTGTAATTTTTGTTGAAAATTTCTAATTTTTAACATAAAAATTCACAAATTAAATTTAATGTAAATTAACAACTATAATGCTTTTGATTAATCAATTTCGATGGACTATGAGGGGTTTATGGGAGAAAAAGATAGACAAATGATGGATTTCTAGAAGAAAAGGATGGCAATGAAATGGTACCAACATCTCCCCCAAGCTCAATGATTTAGCATGTCCTCATGCTAATCCTGATGTGCTCCCTTTATACTATGTTCTTGCATGTGCCTCTGCTGCTTGTAACAATGCATCTATATTCTTCTGAGCTTGGGCATCCTTCTGAATGTGGAGCTCATGTTTCAAATTCTTGTATTTTTCTTTGAGAGCTTTATTTTGAGTATACCATTTGGTTGCCCACTTGCAAATGTCGATTTGTTCAGCCTTGAGTTCTTTGATTTGCTCCTTCAGCCTCTCATTTTTCTACTGAGTCTTCTCGCTCTGAGCTCTCAACATTTCATTCTCCTTCCTGATGACCTTCTCTAACATGTTGGCCTCCATCAATTCTTCTTTTAGCTTTTCAATTTGTTTTTCTAACCTCCTTTGTTTCTTGTTTGCAGGTGGTGACTCTTTCCCTTGCCTGTTGTTACTCTCAACTTCCATTTCGGCTTCCGGTCCAGGCTGTGAATGAGCAATACTCTCAATGTCCATCGGTGCATGTGCATTTGACTCCGGTTGATCTTCTTGTGTTTGGGTCTTTTGTATTCTCCTTGATCTTCTTGTATATGTAGTGAAAATTTTGTCTTGCTCAATTTTCTGGGCAGCTTCTTGCCTCATCTTTCTCGTCCTTACACTACTGCTGTGTGGAGGGACATTGCTTGACTTGCACACAGGGATTTCCTCATCAATGTCAAGCATAAATCCTGAGTGCTCTTGTTGTTCCTGTTCATCTTCTCCATCTTTGATTTGATTAGCAACCAGAAATTCCTTCCATGTTTTTCCCCTCCTATGCACTTCAAATTCAATTATATTTTTAATTAACCCAAAATGATACAAGCTTTTATCCTCATTACCCTTTTGCTTTTGAATAGTTTTTGACATCTTAGTCAAACTCTGTAAGAGGAAATAGGGTAGACTAATGGTGCATTGCCCTTTTAGGTGCAATAGGAGTTTGATGTGATATAGATAGACTATGATGTAACGACCCTCACACGTAACAAATTTCTGAACAATATACACCATTTCATCCCATGGGTGCATCAGCCAGCTTCTAGGGACACCCTTTTTCCAGTTAACAGAGGAAACCCTCGACCTAGACATGAATTGGGTCCATGATTTTTCCTTGAATTGTTTTGTTTTGAAATATTTTTCTCCTTTTGGGCTGATTCCCAAGGTTTGTACTATGGTATCCTCTGAAATCCTAAAAGAGAAGTTGCCTATCAATGCTTTCTCTCCATTAAATGTAAATGCAAAGTGCTTAGTTACTTCTTCATTGTTCCCATTAAACTTCTCTAGGAAGGGTAACCATTGCTTTTCCCTTAAAATTGTAATACAGTCATCATGATACTGGGAACTATCAAATGTATTAGGCTCTGCTCTATTGGTCATTTTGACAAAGAAACTCCTGTTCTAACCCTCTTCATTTATGCTTAATAATTCAACAAGGGTCTCTTGATTTGTTACTTCTGTTTTGCACTCCACTCAACCGACCTGGTAGCGCCCTCTGTTCTTGGGGTTTCCTTCTTCAATGGCTTAGGCAACGACCAGATGAATGTCCTCGGATTATGGCGGAGGTAGAAACTCGTGGTGAGCCCAATTACTATGATCTCCCTTTGTAGCACCTGTTTTTTTCTGCCTTCTTTGAAATCACAAAATTTGAATTACTAGTATGGTAATGCCCTTTTTACAAACTAAGAATGAAATGAAACTTAACAACTGACCTTACCCAATTTACTATAATGATAATGCAGAGCACATTCATATTACAAAGACAGAGGAGCTGTACTGGGTTGCATAGGTACAATCATGAGAATGTTGTAAGCATATATGGAGTGCTGGAGTGATGATAACGAATAGTTGTTTGCATGAGTCGACTTGGGTCAAACGATCATTTTATAACTTGGCCGATTCAAAAAAACAATGAATGAAATCATTTAACACTTGGCTCTCCAATGATTCACCACCTGTCCATTGCTTGTTGGTAGTTGGCTAGTTAGGAAAATGTTGGACCGATAATAAGGTTTGATGGCTGATTCAAAAATGAGGAGTTAATAACAAGGTTTGAAGGTGGTGTAGGAGAAGATTTAAAAATCGTAGGAGGAGTATGGTGATAGGCTAGAGTGTGTTGGGGAATGATAATAGTGAGGAATGTGACAAGGGTGATGGGTATAGGGGTGTTTTTGAAATTGATCATAAGCAATCATAGTCATCATATTTAACACTAGAATAATCCAAGAATTTTAAATGTTAAAAATAAAAATTACAACAATACATTACACTTTGTTGGTTGATCAAGAGTTGAGTTGGCATGCATAGGTAGGACTGATCTTTATTGTCCAGATATGACTAATCTTCACTGTCCATAACAGGTTCCTTCTGAGATGAATTTGGATACAACAGGTCCCTTTGAGATCTGGAGAATGTTTGTGTAGCTTCTTTGAAATCTGAAAAAGAACTATGTGTGTGCAGCTTCCTTAATCTTTGGTATTGATGGAGCCTTGATGATAAGCAACCTTTGAAACTCTGTTGAAACTTTGTTGAAGCTTTGCTGCAGTAGCTTGAGATAGCAGTCTTTAACAGGTCCCTTTGATGTTTGTTGAACAGGTCCCTCTAATATTGGTGCTGGTAACATAGTCTTCTGAACAGGTCCCACTGCATATTGCTTGAACAGGTCCCTCTGATTAGAACAAAGACAAAAACAACTTCTTTATTGAAATACTGAAGTGTTGAAACAAACTCTTTTAGAATTTACAATGAGGAGATGAGATAAGGAAAACAAAAATGTTGATGCTTCTCCCCCAGTAAAGCTTTGACTTGACCTCAAGTCATTATTAAATCGATGAATCAAACAGTAAACAAATAGAACAAGGAATTCTTACCAGCCAAAGAATTTGTTTTCAAGTAAGAATTCTGGGTTAGAGTGTGCTAGAGTCTGGTTTTCACATCTAAACCATTATATATATATATATATATTAAATTGAAATGAAATAAAATAAGGTAGAGATATTACAGCTGAAGGCTGCAATATCTCAACCTCCCTTTGCTAAGATACAGTTTGAAGAAAATCCTCCTTGGTGATGGGCCTATGATAGAGTTTCAACCTATGGCCATTGACAAGAAAGGGGTGACCTTCTCCATCACCAACTTTTCATAAACTTGAACTATTTCATATGGGCCCATCCAATGTGTGGTAAATTTGGCTTTATGGTCTCTGAATTTAGAATCAAAGAGTAAAGCCCAGTGTCCTTCTTTGAACTATTTCTTTTTGATGTGTGCATCATGCCACTGCTTCCTTTGTTTCTGCATTAGGAGTGTTGTCTCCTTTGCTTGCTGCCTCATTTCATCCAGCTGGTTCAATTGCTGAATTCTTTCTTGTTGGGCTTCATTAAGATCAATTCCTAAATCTGAAGCCATTTTATAAGTATGTATTTGAAATTCAGTAGGAAGCATTACCTCTTTACCATACACCAACTGATATGGTGTAAATCTTGTAGTGTTCTTCCACATGATTCTATAAGCCCAGAGTGCATCTTTGAGCTTCTCTTCCCAATTATTTCTGTTCATTGCTACGGTCTTAGTGATAATTCCTTCCAATGTTTTATTTGTAGATTCCACCTGGCCATTGGCCTGCGGATAGTAAGGTGTACTTGATCCAGGTGGATATTGGTGGCCACCTGCCAAGTCCACCTGGACCCCCACCTCAACATTTTCAGTTTCCTTAATTATAGCGCAGTTTACTATTTTTAGCAGTTTTTCGGGTCCTGAACTTCCGGAGCCGTTTTGAGGCCCTAAACGACGTTTTTTGGGAAATATTGCTCTGCGATTTTTTAAATAGAAAATCGTCTTTCTCGTCATAGTCCTCGGAGAGATCTTTCCAACGGGCTATCATGCGCGTCAAACGGAGATCGTATGCCAAAGTTACGACCTCGGGAAGTTGATTTACCCAAACGGGGCCCATAGTTTGGCGTTTCATCTTCTAGGGTTAGGTTTTGGAATGTTAAGGGTTTTCCATTGTTTCTCAACAATAAATAGGCCTTCGAGCCTCATTGTAAGATTTCAGAGGAATGTAGCCACACATCTCTTCTTGGAGATAAGCTACCATCGCCCTAGCTGGTTTATTTCCATTTCTGGTTGTAAGCATATTTCAGTATTTTCCATTAATGAAATGAAGTTTTATTTCCGCTGCATCTTTGTGTATATGGTTATCTCTGTGTTTTATTGCGTTCTGTTTAAATCCGGATTAGTGGTATTAGAGCGGTCTGCTTTTTCTTTGTTTTTCTTTGCATGTCCCCAACGAGGTTGGGATATAAGGAGTTAGGGCTTGAACTGGTTGAACCTTTGCAAGACCAGCCTCGCAAAT
>APFE031299693.1:95820-129327 GCA_000404065.3 Pinus taeda | reverse complement strand
CCCACCACACGGTTCATCATGGCAAGTTTTTAAAATATCAATTATTTCATCATTTCTTACACATCGTCTAATAATCATATCATAACCAGTGTAAAATAAATCTCCATTAACCCATGAGTATCGAGCACTTTGTTTGATTAGCCTTTTCTTTTCCTTTGGAGTAAAATATGGAGGTGTTCTTCCTGTGGACAAATAGTTGGCCAAGTCAACATACCGAGGATTCACTATTGAAATTGCAAATAAATTTTCATCTGGAAAATAATCTTCAACCAAAACAAACTCACTTGGATTTTGCAGTCTAGAAAGAAAATCTGCCACATGATTCTCCTTACCTTGTCTATCTAACACTGTGATGTTAAATTCCTGTAATAATAAAAGCCATCTGGTAACTCTGCCATTAGTTACTGGTTTATTCATTAAATACTTAATGGCAGAATTGTCAGTATGTACAAAAACCTCATAACCAGTTATATAATGTCGGGATTTATTCACAACATGTATGATTGCAAACATTTCTTTTTCAGTGACTGTGTAGTTTAATTCTACAGGTGTTAGATTTTTACTAATGAAATAGATGGCATAATGACAAGACTCCTCTTTTTGGCCTAATGAGGCACCTACTGCAATATCAGATGCATCTGTAAAAATGTGAAATGGTAGGTTCCAGTTAGGTCCTTTTAAGACTGGTGTGGTTGATAACTTTTCTTTGAGTTTTTCAAATGCTTGCTGACAATTATCATTCCAGTTGAAAGGTGCATATCCGGCTAGAAGCTTAAACAAAGGAAAATCTATTTTACTAAAATGTTCAATAAACCTTCTGTAATAGCTTGCATACCCAAGAAAACTTCTTACCTCTTTTTGAGTCTTTGGAATTAGCAAATTGACAATGATCTGGATTTTTGATGGATCAACTTTAATGCCTTGAGAAGAAATATAGTGTCCTAACATTATACCTTCATTTAACATCATAAAACACTTTTTATTGCTCAGGGACAGATTAGCTTCAATACATCTCTTCAAAACTTTTTCAAGATTCTCTAATGCATGCTCAAATGAATTACCATACAATGAAAAATCATCCATGTAAACTTCAACACAATCATGAACTAAATAAGAAAAAATAGCTAATACAACTCTCTGAAATGTAGCTGGAGCATTGCAAAGTCCAAATGGTAAGACATTATAAGCATAAGTGCCCCAAGGACAAGTAAAAGTGGTTTTGTCCTGATCCTCTAAGGCTATCCTGAACTAGTTGTAGCCACTGAAACCATCAAGAAAAGAGAATGATGATTTCCCAGCTAATATGTCTAGCACTTGGTCAATAAATGGTAGTGGGAAATAATCTTTGAGGGTTGCTTTGTTCAATTGTCTGTAATCAACACAAATCCTCTACTTACCATTTTTCTTGGGCACTACTACCAATGGGGATACCCACTGACTGTCAGAGATAGGCTAGATAAAATTGACTTTCAACAGTTTTTGTAATTCCTCTCTAACAATATCCTGAAGAATGGGATTCATTTGTTTCTGTGGTTGCCTCACTGGTTTGATATTACTATCCATATAAATATGGTGAGTGCATGTTCCAGGGCGAATTCCGTGCATATCGATGTAGTCCCAAGCAAATGCTTTCTGGTATTTTCTCAATAATTGAATCAATTTCTCCTCCTGAGATGAGTCTAGGTTAGTGCCAATATTCAAATTTTTTCCTGGACTAATCTCTATGGTCTTGCTCTGTTGTAGTACTTGCCCAACTATTTAATTTGTCAATCCGAGGTCCGTAGACTTATGAGACACATGCACTATATATGCAGGACTGAAGTGGAACTAATTTAATCTAAATTACTGAAATTAAATTAATCTAAGAAGGCATTGAAACACTAACTATAAGAGCAGGAAGTTGCATAACAGAAAAGAAATACAACATGTGAAGAATTGAATGACAAACAACATATGTGAGCTCACAACAATAAAGATATCTTAAATTATATTACAAGAGTCAAATTACAAATCATGATTACAAAACTATCTCTTAAAGCTAATCTCCATTCTTTCCATTATTCATTATCCATTCTTCATTATTCAAATGAAGAGAGAGCACTCTCTTATATACATGAGGAAGATAACCTTCTCATAATTACATATCCAATATTCTCTCAAGCACTCTCAACTAATTTCCCATTATTACAAAATATGATCCCACAAATCTCTCAAGCATTTTTAACTACTTTCCCATTATTACAAAATATGATCCCACAAATATCTCAAACATTTTCAACTACTTTCCCATTATTACAAAATATGATCCCTTTGAATCCTCCACAAATCTCTCACATATCTTGGATAAGTATGCCAACCAAATCCTCATGATTTCTCCTTAGGAATGGCTGCATAATGACCTCCTTACATGGTGGAGAGATATGGATAAGTCTCTTGGAATGTTCTTCACATATTTCCTACACATCACAAAACTCACATATTCTTGAGATATATATAAAAATATGTATATTTTCTAATAATTAATTATAAATTCACTTGTAATACAAAAATGAATAAAATGGAAAATAAGAAGGTGAAACCCAAATGTATGTATGAAAATGATATGATAAAAGGTTAATGAGATGATGAAATGTAAGGAATAGTGAAGAAAAAGGTGGATGAAAATATGACATTTCTGAGTCCCAACATCCTCCCCAACTGAACTTGTTACATGTCCTCATGCAACCATGCATGGGTCTCTTTAAGGACATTTGGCATCTTGAACTTTGGCTTTGCATGATGATATCTTTTAATAATGAATGTTTCTAGGATATGTGAAAGATATGAGTAACAACTTACATTTTCTTATGGTTGGTTCTTGTGTGACAACCATGAATACAAAGAATGTTGGTTCTTGTTTTAATAACATTCATTTCATTCTCTATTCTCTTTTTTTCAATAATAATGTAAACACTCATTGGAAATCATAATGTGCATAAGAAAGCCCTTTTGTAATATTAATGAAGCATGCCAATATTGTGTATGAAGCAAAGTGCAACAAAGTATCATTGGAAAATAAATGTTGGTGAATGGTAAATGGAGTGATAGTGGAATCATGGAAGTGAATATGTAGTGAATATAGTTCTCCCCCCCTCAACTGAATTGGTTGCATGTCCTTATGCAACTTGACATGGCTCATGAAAGGAAATGTAGCATGGTGAGGGAATTTTCGAAAATATTCAAGTTAGCATATAAGGAATTGCATGATTAAATATTAGAAAACAACATACCTCTACTTATCCAAGAATGATGAATTATGCAATAGGAATGTAGCTGCTGCTGTTGCTGGATCAGGAAAATGTGACTGATGTCACTGGATCCTGGGAAATGAAGGAATTTGAACTGCTAATGCTGAATCATGGAAAAGATAAATGCTGAAAATGGTACTGTGGTACTCTCATAGATCAGAATGCATGCTGCTGTAACTGCTGAGGGAGTCGTGAAAAAGTGTATAGCCTTCACCCGCTACAAACCCGATGGTACAATTCTAATCATGCGAATGAATATGTCGATGTCGAGCATGAATAGAAATCATTGGATTACTGGCCATTGATGCATGTCGTTAACTAATGCAAGGAAACTCACCATTGATGGCAATGAGTGCCAAGGTACCAGAGTACATCTTGCAAAGTGCGAATGGATGTGTCGAGGTCGAGCCACTTGCAAGATCTGAAGATCAAGGGACATTGATGTATTCCCACGATTGTCAGTGAGAGAACTTGCCATTAAGGCATGCAAGCCTCTAGGTACTCAAAAGGAACTCTAGTTTATTTCCTAGATAAGGTGCTGATGTCGATGGGGCAAGACTTGTTGAAAGGTGGGCCTTAAGGAATCCCACATTAGTCAACGCGAGTTTGTAGAAAAAGATTTGGTAGGACTATAAATGGAAAGAACTCACGGACAAGCAGTGTGGATCAGCATGGCGAAAAAAACAAGGCAATGTAATCATGGAAAGGGAATGAGTTTTATTCAGAAGGCAAACTAGAAGGCAATAAACTGAAAAGGATAAAGGAATGTATGTGATTCAGAAAAATAGGCATGCATAAAGTCATGAAGGATAAGGCAATGAAAAATGGGCTTAACACCAGGATGGTTGATCATCTTTGAAGGAGAAATGCTACAGTGTCATAGCATGGATGAATGGAAAAAAGTGGAAATGTTGGTGTATCAGCATGGTCGTTGTGTAACAGCAAACATCAAGAGGCGCAAATAGTTTCTGGATAACAGTAAACATCATACAACTCCTTCAAGCTATTTATCAAAGCATGTTTCTCAAAAAGTTCTGTGATCTTTGAAAATCACTTCAGTAGCAAAATGATATTATTTCCGAAACTTGTCGCCCATGCTGGTTTCATCATCAACGACTGTCAAAGTGACTTCAAGAAAACAAATTAGTGTTAAGCGTAAAAACATGCATTCGTATTGTTTTCAGGTATTTATTAAAAAGTCCATTTGCAATTTTCATGGTTTTTTTTTTTTTTTTTAAGAAAATACAATATATATTTTTATTATAATAAAATTAAACAGTGGAACTGCTACCAAACCAGTGGAATGTTCGATTACTATACTACCCAATTAATAAGATGAGAAGCCTACTAGTGCTAGTTCTCCTTGACATTTTTAGTATTTAACACTTTATATAGTGTTCTCATTATTAGATCTCTAAGCCAGACTGGTAAATAATACAAGATCGGAGAAAGAGTGGAGTATCGACCGTAAGAAAACCAAGCGGGTGGTTTTGTTTTCAAAATGGCATCCATAGTTTTCTCTGCAAAAACAACTGTTGGAGTGTTGCCAGGCTATTGAGAGAATTCAATCCGTTCATAGATTTCCTTTGCAAAAGGTTTGTAGAACCTCCACTCTGGATTGTTCTTGTAAACAGCTGAAGAATTAGCCCCAGTATTGGATTTGATTGCCCCTGGAGCCACTGTGATAACATCTATCCCAAAAGGCTTCAATTCAACTCTCAGAGTGTCGGATAAAGAATGAACAGCTGCTTTGGAAGCAGCGTAAGCACCAGCCCACAGTCCAGGAGCTAAAGCCGTGACGCTTCCAATATTCACTATTTTTTCTTTGCCCGAGATATCATGTGAGGCACCACCTCTTTTATAATGCGCATTAAACCGTATACATTGGTCTCGAAAGTCGACTGGAGGAGAGCCAAGGGCAGCTCGGCAAGAGGCCCAACACAGTGCACGTCGGCGTTATTGACGAGGATGTCTATGCGCCCATACTTGTCAACCATGGCCCGCACTACGTCAGCTACACTTTGGTCTGAGCGCACATCGACTTCCAACAGGTGCAAACTAGGATGCTTGTCGAGCCCTCCCATGGATTCTAGGGATCGAGCCGTGGCCATGACTCGACAATTCCGTTGAGCAAATGCAAGAGCCAACGCATGGTCGATGCCTCCAATTATGCATCCTGTGATTACAACCACATTCTGTTGCTTTGCCATGGAAAGAAACGATCCAGGTGTGTCAATAAGAAGCAATCCCGACAATTTTAAATTAGCATCAGCCTTTAGAATTCATGGGAAAATACGTTGTTGCAATCTGCTGAGTGATCCCTCCTTCCTTGCCTTCCTGCGCATTTTTCTAAATCATCCCTATTTTCTGATCATCGCGATCACATGAAGCGCGGAGGAGAGCATACTTATTCTAGGTAAAAGCAAAACTGAAAAAATAAAAAATAAATAATAAAAATAAAAATAAAATAAATAAATAAATAAAAAATAAAATAAAAAATAAAAATAAAAATAAAAATAAAAATAAAATAAAAATAAAATAAAATAAAAAAAAATAAAAAAAAATGAAAGCCTACCTACTCTATACTAATTAGAAAAAAAAAAAAAAATAGTTACGTGTAATTAAACTTCCAATGAAGCCACTCAAGTAGCAGTAACAACAATAGATCCAGAAGCAATTTTTTTAATGATGGATGAAAATATTCGAAAGTGAATGAGTCTAGTTGTTGTAACTGCAAATCAACTAAAAAATAAAAGGATGAATCTAATATAGTACTTACCTAGAACCATTGTTCAATAAAGCTTTGATAGGCACAGTTTCTCTCACTCAGATCATGTTGTAACTCCTGTTCTTCTTCTCTGATCTGCTGCTCTTCTTCCTCGATCTCCTGTTCGAATGATTGTTCGCCATCAGATACGCAGGATTCTTCAGATGTTGAATCTTCATTTATTTCTTGGGGAGTAGTTGAACCTTTAATTCTTGTCAAGATCTCCTCTTCCAAAGAAGAAGAGATCCCGACTTCTGCTAGGATCTGAGTGAGTAGTTCCAAGCTGAAACTCATTGTTAAACCATGTTGAAAGAGATTCTAAAAACAAAAAAAATTCAGCACACTAAAAGTTGAATTAAAAACAAAAGGACCACATAAATAATCTTGAATTAAATACTCAATTAAACCCTCTTACAAGGACTGCTCATTAATTGAGTAATCGAATGCTTCAATTATAACCATGAACCATGAATTCATCAAACATTCTTCACAGTTGCGAAAATCAAACACACCTGCAGAAATTGAAATTCACACTTGCATAATTGTAAACACACCCTACATGCCCTGATCCATAAGAGGTCGAGCCCATTACGGTATCTCGAATGCGATGCGTAGGCTGTTCCCCACGTCTTACTGCCTTAACACCTCGGAGTTAGGAACATGTCTAAACACACTTGCATGAAAAATCAAACTAAACTTCAATGCATCGTGCCTCCCCGGTAACGGCGCCAAAATGTTGGGTGAAAATGTGTTCGTTTAATTCTGTCGTAGTACTTGCCCAACTATTTAATTTGTCAATCCGAGGTCCGTAGACTTACGAGACACATGCACTATATATGCAGGACTGAAGCGGAACTAATTTAATCTAAATTACTGGAATTAAATTAATCTAAGAAGGCATTGAAACACTAACTATAAAAGCAGGAAGTTGCATAACAGAAAAGCAATACAACATGTGAAGAATTGAATGACAAACAACATATGTGAGCTCACAACAGTAAATATATCTTAAATTATATTACAAGAGTCAAATTACAAATCATGATTACAAAACTATATCTTAAAGCTAATCTCCATTCTTTCCATCATTCAGTATCCATTCTTCATTATTCAAATGAAGAGAGAGTACTCTCTTATATACATGAGGAAGATAACCTTCTCATAATTACATATCCAATATTGTCTCAAGCACTCTCAACTAATTTCCCATTATTACAATATATGATCCACAAATCTCTCAAGCATTTTTAACTACTTTCCCATTATTACAAAATATGATCCCACAAATCTCTCAAGCATCTTCAACTACTTTCCCATTATTACAAAATATGATCCCTTTGAATCCTCCACAAATCTCTCACATATCTTGGATAAGATATGCCAACCAAATCTTCCATGATTTTCTCCTTAGGAATTGGATAAGATATGCCAACCAAATCCTCCATGATTTTCTCATTAGGAATTGGATAAGATATGCCAACCAAATCCTCCATGATTTTCTCCTTAGGAATAGGCTTGCATAATTATCTCCTTAATATGGTGGAGGAGATATGGATAAGTCTTTTGGAATTAATTCTTCACATATTTCCTACACATCACAAAACTCACATATTCTTGAGATATATATAAAAAAATGTATATTTTCTAATATTTAATCATAAATTCACTTGTAATAGAAAAATGAATAAAATGGAAAATAAGAAGGTGAAACCCAAATATATGTATGAAAATGATATGATAAAAGGTTAATGGGATGATGAAATGTAAGGAATAGTTAAGAAAAAGGTGGATGAAAATATGACATTTCTGAGTCCCAACATCCTCCCCAACTAAACTTGTTGCATGTCCTCATGCAACCATGCATGGGTCTCTTTAAGAACATTTGGCATCTTGAACTTTGGCTTTACATGATGATGTCTTTAATAATGCATGTTTCCAGGATATGTGAAAGATATGAGTAACAACTTACATTTTCTTATGGTTGGTTCTTGTGTGACAACCATGAATGCAAAGAATGTTGGTTCTTGTGTTAACAACATTCATTTCGTTTTATGTTCTCTTTTCTTCAATAATAATGTAAACACTCACTGGAAACCATAATGTGCATAAGAAAACCTTTTTGTAATATTAATGAAACATGTAAATATTGCGTATGAAGCAAAGTGCAACAAAGTATCATTGGAAAATAAATGTTGGTGAATGGTAAATGGAGTGATAGTGGTGAAGAAATGGAATCATGGTAGTGAATATGTAGCTGGTGAAGAAATGGAATCATGGTAGTGATATGTAGTGAATATAGTTCCCCCCCCCCTCAACTGAATTGGTTGCATGTCCTCATGCAACTTGACATGGCTCATGAAAGGAAATGTAGCATGGTGAGGGAATTTTCCAAATATTCAAGTTAGCATATAAGGAATTGCATGATTAAAGATTAGAAAACAACATACCTCTACTTACCCAAGAATGATGAATTATGCAATAGGAATGTAACTGCTACTGCTGCTAGATCAAGAAAATGTGACTGATGTTGTTGTAACTGGATCCTAGGAAATGAAGGAATCTGAACTGCTGATGCTGAATCATGGAAAAGATAAACGCTGAAAGTGGAATTGTGGTAATCTCATAGATCATAATGCATGTTGTTGTAACTGCTAAGGGAGTCGTGAAAAAGTGTATAGTCTTCACCCGATGGTACAATTCTAAACATGTGAATGAATGTGTCAATGTCGAGCATGAATAGAAATCATTGGATTACTGGCCATTGATGTATGTCGTTAACCAATGCGAGGCAACTCACCATTGATGTCAATGAGTGCCAAGGTACCAGAGTACATCTTGCAAAGTGCGAATGGATGTGTCAAGGTCGAGCCACTTGCAAGATCTGAAGATCAAGGGACATTGATGTATTCCCATGATCGTCAGCGAGAGAACTTGCCATTAAGGCATGCAAGCCTCTAGTATCAAAAGAAACTCTAGTCTATTTCCCAGATAAGGTGCTAATGGCGATGGGGCAAGACTTGTTGAAAGGTGGGCCTTAAGGAATCCCACATCAGTCAACGCGAGTTTGTACAAAAAGATTTGGTAGGACTATAAATGGAAAGAACCCACGGACAAGCAGTGTGGATCAGCATGGCTAGGAAATCAAGGCAATGTAATCATGGAAAGGGAATGAGTTTTATTCAGAAGGCAAACTAGAAGGAAAAAATAAACGGAAAAGGATAAAGAGATGTATGCGATTCAGAAAAATAGGCGTGCATGAAGTCGTGAAAGATAAGGAAATGGAAGATGCGCTACAACACAAGGATGGTCTAGGCATTTGGAAGAAAAAGGGGAGTAATCATGACGCAAAAGGATTTTTGTGCAGTGGAAAATGTCATGATATGTGCAGTGAAGAATTAGTTCCTTCAAGCGTCCAATGATGCATGTTTCATTGTGATTTCGAAAATCACTTTGCAGACTTTGAAAAACTTAGCACCATTCCTGCATAAAAATTGTCACCTTTGTGTGCCATCTCCATCGATCATTCATGTATGAAGTGACTTCAAAAACAAATTAGCTCATTTTCAAGAATCTATGAAATGTCCATTTTTTTATTTGTTTTTCAAAGTTACACTAATTGTGGATGAAAAGGGTGTCACATTGTAATGTTGAGCTTTCTGCATAAGCTTCTCAGTGACCTACACATAACACCAAAACCAAGAAAGTTGAACAAAACTATTTATAAGATAAGCATACATTCAATAGTATTACACAACTCAATATACATATTTAATATTTGTTGACCTGAAGGGATAACAAATGCATATGCTTTCTAATCAAATCACTGTCCTAACCAAAAATCAATTGTTTACTACAGCTTCATGTTCCTTTCAATCTGTAAAGCCGGCCAGTTATAATTTGTACAATCGTATATGGGTATAGAACGCAAAGCTTGGTACAGAATCCATCAAAAACTCAATGGAGAAACCAGAAATAAAATCCTTTCTCAAAAAGTGGGGCAAGAGAAAATCCAATAATTCACCATGTTCTTCAGCTTATTTTTTTTTAAGGTTAGCCTCCTTTGCACAACAAAACGTGCATATGACAAATAAGCAATACCGATATGTAAGAGTTGCCCACAAATAGCATCTCAATACAGAGCTCTGGTGTGAATGCAAGTTATCAAGAGGGTAGCCAAATTTCTTGAGAATCGGAACAAAAAGGTTTGAGCAAGCAGTCTCCTGTCATGAAAATTAGATTTTCTGTCTAAAAATATAGTATAGACAACCCCATAATCCTTTCGGTTCCATTTTGATCGAGGATACTTGAATTTCGAAGGCGAGCTAAACATTAATTTAGACTGAAAAATTTTCAGAGATGGGTGTCGTTCGTTTGCAGTTGGCTCGATTTGGATGCAGCAATCGAACATTTTACCGGATAGTTGCCGCTGACAGCAGGGCACCCCGTGATGGAAAACATTTGGAATTTTTGGGGTATTACAATCCCTTGTCTGTTGGAACTCAGCCCTCTGATCCAGTTCAGCGTCTTCTCTTCAGAGCAGGATTGTTGCCACCTCCATCAATGCTACCAATGCTACGGAAAGGTGGCCGTGATGAGGAGCGTCTTGTTGATCCCTTGACTGGTCGTCCTATTGCTCCTAGTGAAAATTTAGAGAAAATTTCTGATATAAAGGGTGATGCTACCAGTTCATAATAGGTTAAGAAATACCGAAAGTTTATGGAATGCCAGTCTTTGCCTTTCAGCTTTCTTAGATTGCTATAATATGGGTTAGCTGGTTTCCCTAGTCGATGTAAACTGAAAAGAATGACCCCATTTATTATTTCCAATTAGCACTTTGAATGTTGTTGACAGGGTATAAATCAGACCGTGCTAATGTATCTGTTGAGCAGAACAGTATTTTGTTTTCGATAATGCTTGTTTCTCAGATGACTGTTAGCATAAAGGGTGGTTAGAAAAAAACACATGCAATGAACTATTTAATGAATAACTAAAGTTTAGAAAAAACTAAACTTTCTCTTAATGTTAACAAATGGACATAATGATTTGCATATTGAAAGATGTTTTTGATGAAGCATATTGCAAAACATGAATTTATTTATTCCTGAAATTAGTCTAAATCATCCCTATTTTCTCATCCTCGAGATCGCACAAAGATGCAGGATGAGAGCATACTTATTCTAGGTAAAAGCAAAACTGAAAATGAAAGCAAAAATTAAAAATGAAAGCCTACCTACTCTATACTAATTATAAAAAATTAGTTACGTGTAATTAAACTTCCAATGAAGCCATTCACATAGCAGTAACAACAATAGATTCAATAGAAATTTTTCAAATGAAAAATGAAAATATTCGAGAGGGGATGACTCTAGTTGCTGTAACTGCAAATCAACTAAAAAATAAAAAGATGAATCTAATCTAGTACTTACCTGGAACCATTGTTCGATAAAGCTTTGATAGGCACAGTTTGTCTCACTCAGATCATGCTGTAAATCATGTTCTTCTTTGATCTGTTGTTCTTCTTCCTCGATCTCCTGTTTGAATGATTGTTCATCATCAGATATGCAGGATTATTCAGATGTTGAATCTTCATTTATTTCTTGGGGAGTAGTTGAACCTATAATTCTTGTCAAGATCTCCTCTTCCAAGGAAGAAGAGATCCCGACTTCTGCTAGGATCTGAGTGAGTAGTTCCAAGCTGAAACTCATTGTTAAACCATGTTGAAAGAGATAAAAAAACAAAAAAAGACCACAGAAATAATCTTGAATTCAATACTCAATTAAACCCTCTTACAAGGACTGCTCATTAATTGAGTAATTGAATTTTTCAACTACAACCATGAACCATGAATTCATCAAACACTCTTCACAGTTGCGAAAATCAAACACACTTGCATAAATTGAAATTCACACTTGCATAAATGTAAACACACCCTACATTCCCTGATCCATAAGAGGTCGAGCCCATTACGGTATCTCGAATGCGATGCGTAGGCTGTTCCCCACGTCTTACCGCCTTAACACCTCGGAGTTAGGAACATGTCTAAACACACTTGCATGAAAAATCAAACTAAACTTCAATCCAGCGCGCCTCCCTGGCAACGGTGCCAAAATGTTGGGTGAAACTATGTTTGTTTAATTATGTTGTAGTACTTACCCAACTATTTAATTTGTCAATCCGAGGTTCGTAAACTTACGAGGCACATGCACTATATATGCAGGACCGAAGTGGAACTAATTTAATCTAAATTACTGAAATCAAATTAATCTAGGAAGGCATTGAAACACTAACTATGAAAGCAGGAAATTGCATAAAAGAAAAGCAATACAACATGTGAAGAATTGAATGACAAACAACATATGTGAGCTCACAACAATAAAACTATCTCAAATTATATTACAAGAATTAAATTACAAATCATGAAAGCATAACAATAAAAGATGAAAAACTAAGAATTCTTTCCATTGTTCATTATTCATTCTTCATTATTCAAATGAAGAGAGAGCACTCGCTTATATACATGAGGAAGATAACCTTCTCATAATTACATATCCAATATTCTCTCAAGCACTCTCAACTAATTTCCCATTATTACAAGATATGATCCCACAAATCTCTCAAGCATTTTTAACTACTTTCCCATTATTACAAAATATGATCCTTTGAATCCTCCATAAATCTCTCACATATCTGGATAGTATGCCAACCAAATCCTCCATGATTTTCTCTTAGGAATAGGCTGCATAATTATCTCCTGAATATGGTGGAGGAGTATGGATAAGTCTCTTGGAATTAATTCTTCACATATTTCCTACACATCACAAACTCACATATTCTTGAGATATATATAAAAATATGTATATTTCTAATATTTAGTCATTAAATTCACTATATAATACAAAAATGAATAAAATGGAAAATTAAGAAGGTGAAACCCAAAGTATGTATGAAAATGATATATGATAAAAGGTTAATGGGATGATGAAATGTAAGGAATAGTGAAGAAAAAGGTGGATGAAAATATGACATTTCTGAGTCCCAACAAGGAATATGGATCCATTGTAAAGAACAGTGTTTGGAAGTGGTCCCAAGACTAGTAGATAAATCATTTGTGGGTTTATGATAGATATTCAAGGTTAAGCAAGTACCTGATAGAAGCATAGAGAAGTATAAGGCCAAATTTGTGGCCAAGGGGTACTCTCAAGTTGAGGGGATTGGCTATGAGGAGACCTTTTCTCTTGTAGCAAGGTATTCATCTATTAGATAAATTCTTGCGCTGGTTGCGCAAATGGGATGGAAGATCCACCAGATGGATGTAAAAACAACATTCCTTAAGGGAGTTATTGAGGAAGAGGTGTACATCGAGCAACCAAAATGCTTTGAGACTTTTGATCGAGAGTCTCATGTTTGCAGACTCAAGCGAGTGTTGTACAGTCTCAAACAAGCACCCCATGCTTGGTACACCAAGATCGATAGTTATCTCACTAGTTTTGGCTTCACCAAAAGTGAAGCAAATGAAAACCTCTATCATAACTTTGTAGAAGGTAAATTGATTATTATTGCCTTATATGTTGATGATTTAATTTTAACTGGTGATGAATAGTTGATTAAATCTTGCAAGGATGACCTTGCAAGAGATTTTGAAATGAAGGTCATGAGTCTCATGCACTACTTCCTTGGGTTGGAAGTATGGCAAGGCGATGGGGAACTATTTGTGTCTAAATGAAAGTATGAAAATGAGATACTACAGAGATTCTACATGGAGAGTTGCAAACCCATGGAGACACCTCTAGCTACCAACTAGAGGAAGGAGGATGCCACTTCAGGTGAGGAAGTGGATGCTACCATTTATCGGCAGCTAGTGGGTTCGTTGATGTATCTTGTGAACACATGACCAAATATGTGTTATGAAGTCAACCAGTTGAGCCAAGTTATGGTTATGCCAACAAAATTATTCTGAAAGGAAGCAAATCATGTTCTACGGTACCTCAGAGGAACCACCCAGTTTGGGCTATGGTACAAATGGATAGATGGAGTGAAGTTGTGTGGCTTCATAGATGCATATTAGGTAGGAAGTCCATTAGACCAAAAGACTACATGAGGTGTAATTTTCAGCGTTGCGTCCGTAGTGGTTTACTGGTACAGTAGGAAGCAAATATCTGTGGCGCTCAGCTCGACATAAGTAGAATACATGGTTGCAAGTCAAGCAACATGTGAGGCAGTCTAGATGAGAAAGATACTTGTTGGGTTGTTTGTTTAAATGATGGATCCAATTGTGATCTATTGTGATAATCATAGTTTCATCAAGCTCTCTTAGAATCCTATTCTTCACGACCAATCCAAGCATATAGATATTCAATATCACCATTTACGAGACTATGTGCAGAGGTGGATAATATTTTTGCAGAACATTCCGACAAAGGAACAAGATCCTGACATTTTGACAAAAGCCTTGTCAAGAGGGAAGTTCAAGTTCCACAGGTGCAAGATAGGGGTGGTTGATAATCCCTTTCTTGTTGAGAGGGAATGTTGAAAAATGTAGCAATAAATTCTGAATTTGATTTTGCCTTGATTAAATTGAGAAAATTTGAATTTCCACATCAGCAAACAACTTGGATGCGATTAACTAAGGTGACATGGCTCTTGTCGCTCAATTAGATCAGTAAATTCCAGTTGGAGGAGTTAGAGTTCAGTTAAGCATGTGTGATTACTAATTTGTAGCAATCAAGGTCAGTTATTTCAAGTTGTTTTTTGTTAAACTAGTTTGCACTGTTGAAGGAACTAGTGGAAAGTCAGTGAAGCAGTGGGACTTCAATCAAACTCAATGATCATCTAGTTAACTGATCAATGAACCGAAAATAGCTAGTGCATGTAGATAATTTGAGTTCCTCGGGATTGGTGGACATTCCAAGGTAGTGTAACCTCAATTGTAGACTAGTATTAAGTGTACAGGTGTTGCATGGAGTTAGATGATCAACCCAAGGAATTACACAATCCATTTTGGAGAAATTCCTAAATAATAGGGGCCTAATTTCTCAAGGAATTGTGTAAGGAAATAAGGGCTTAAGTAGAGGCAAAATTTGACTAAGTTTGGGTCAGAGCTTCTTAGTGAGCAGAGAGATAGGTCATTCACATGCAAGTTGTGCTCAATTGAGCAAAGCAATTGTAATACATCTCTATTCATCATATTAATGTAAGCAGACATTGGAGTTTTTAGCAGATTGCTTTCCCTAGGAAAAATACTATTCGGATGTATGTGATTTCTTATTTCATGTCTAAGATGATAGTGAATTGATTTCCGTAGAGCAGTAGAGTAGGTTTGTGTCTTGTGATTTTGATTAAAACTTCATGAGCAATTGCAAATCTACACCATAATTTCTACAGAGTTAGGGCTATTTGGCCCTCTCTTTCTCATTCCTTCTTGGTCACTAAACCTCTAGTATTTATTGAAATGCTAGTCTTATTTAATAAGATGACACACACACTCTTGTGCAAAATTGATCTTGCCACTTCTGCATGCTTTCCTTCTATAATTCAACTTGGGCCCTGTAATCACTCTCAATGGTTGAGATTAAATCATAAATTGACTTTAGGTATTTTTTATTTTTCGTAAGTCCAACTTTAGGAAATAGTTAAATAAATTAATAATTCTTCTAAGTGGTTGTCTTGTGTGTCCCTCTACTATGCTTGGCACTTAGGTAAGCGGAACCCTTACTGCTATACTCCAATCAACAATTAGTAATGAAAACAAGGTGGACAAACTAGCAAGACGCAAGTGAAAAGTTAAGGAATTCTAAAAGGGTTGAAATGTGTGTGTGTGAGAGAGAGAATTTGAGTGACCTCCCAAATGTTTAGTGTAATCTATAAAGAGAGGGCCTAAGTCACCTAAGAAGGGGGCATGAGACACGTAGGACATGCAAATACGAGAGTCTGACATGGGACATGGAGACCCCTCGAAACATGACACATAGGACACGTTATATATATATTCAAAAAATTAATAGATAGTACACAAATTCTCATGATGATACAAATTCAGTCATACATGTACATTGTAATATTATGCATATAATCATGATTCATCAATGATACAAGTTCACAACTGGCACTTACTACTACATCAATGACAACTACAATAAATTGACATTGGACAACAAGAAATTAACCATAAGCTGCAATTTTCTCATTAAGTCATCAAAATCAAAATGCATTTCATAAGCACTAAATCCTGAGGAGTCCTGACTAGGAATGCCAATGGAAAATACAAAATACAAAACAAGGTAGACACTAGAACCTGGAACCATAGAACAAGAAGGTAGAATCTCATATGCTACTACCAGCACGCTATAGGTTATGTCTATAGCTCATCAACATCAAACTTAGCATCATTACGACAACTCCTCCCTTCAGCATCCTCCTCCTCTATATCCAATGTCATATATGCAGTTGTTGGTGTGGAGGATGACCCCTTAAGAGTCTCACCATCATCCAAAACACTCCTATCTCCTTTTTCGGTTACTCCTACAATCCCACAACACCCAAACAGCAAATGCAAATGGACAAATGCAACCCAATTTCAGCGGACATGTGTCCAAAAATTGTGTTCTCTCTAGGCAAAAATCAAACACCTTCCTGACACGAATACCAAACTTCGAACACTCACCAATAGAAAATCGGGCACATGTCAGCAGAGAATCGTGTCTGACACACTAGATTCGTGACACATTGGGGGGAGGGACGAATCCTGTGAGATAGGAGAGGGCTTATGAAATTCATAGATATGTGTAAAACATGGACAAGAGACTTGAAATTCCCTATGCTTACTTATGGGCCCATTTATAGGAAAATACCATTGAAACATAAATAATTAGCAACTTATCCATGTATACTATAAAAAGACACCTACTAGGGAAACATTAATTGTGTTGCTTATAAGGATTTATTTGAGGTGCTAAAAGGCGAAAAGGTCCAACTAAGCTCAAAACGTGAGCCAAGTTGGTAAGGGGACCAATCATGTACTCCTATAGAATGGAAAATGTCAACACAGACTTGGTAAAAGGGTTTCTCGTCACAAAACTAATCATGTCAACCAAGTTTGGTTGGGTTGGAGTGCTTAGCGCCCCCACATGGATAGAGTTGTAGGCAACTTTTATGTCTTCACAAAAATCATAAAATGAATGTCTGCTTATGTCTTTTATTGATGAGTGAACCGATAAGAGATTGGTTGACTGAGGTTGCTAGGGACCTCTAAACTAGAAAATTTTAAATATAAAAAATCCATGCATTAAGCTTGTAGATTTTCTCCTATATCTACCTAAAATCTTTATGATACTTGAGGAAAGGATGCTTGAAAACAACTTGAGTTGGATCTAAGAATATCAAAGTATGAGAATGCTAATTGTCAACGTAGTTGTGAGCTTGCAACCATGCAGGGAGAAATACTTCACATCACAAGGGACCACCTTTAATATTACCTACAATATATCCAACCTTGCTTTTGCCCTTTTTAGGCAAGGAGGTGGGAGACATATGCCTAGAGGAGAAACTTGCGGATGAGTATCCCTCTTTTCGAAAGAAAAAGTTATCATTTTAGAAATATTTTCCCCATTTTACATTTAAGGCCTTTATGGACTTGGGAATAGGAATAAGGCCATTGAATATCTCCAAGATTTGGTTTGACTCAACAAATGTGACATTGTCCCATAAGCTTTTTTCTTCTTGTGGCTTTAAAGGATGTGGTAATCAATCATATGTCCATAAGTCTTGTGGTGACAAAAATATACTCGCTTATCTTTTGAAGGTTTCTCTAAGCCTTTTTAGGGTTGTTGTTGGCTAGATGGAAAAGCATGACTTGCATCCTACACTCATTCTTTTGTTATGCACACGAAGGATGGAGAGTCCACACTTCAATAGCATGAGGGGCCAATAGATTTTTGAGGTAGACCATGTTGGAGGTCCCCATGTGGCTATGTAAGGACATGAATGTAAGTTGTGATTGTGATTAAGCATAAGCTTGGGACATGTAATACACTAGCTAATACGAGGCTTGTTAAGGAGTGAGAACTTGTTCCATCTACTGGACTAGTTGAAACAAGCTTGTGGAAGGAATCAGTGTATGCATGACACTCAATATACCTAATGTGGCCCATGTATAATCAAATTGGGCAAAGATTGGCTTGTGCTCAAAGAGAACAAGGTTGGTTTGCAACAAGAAGCTAATAAGCGTGTATAAGGGTGTATAAAGGTGTAATAGATTGATCTATCAAAAATAGGAGGAACTATGTGATCTTGTAAAAGAAAATGGAATATTAAAACCCAATATAACATGTGCATATGCAATCAATGATGAACTAGCATAGGAATACAAGTGACAAATGTTTTGGGTACCATCAAGGTGATGGTAGTAGGGCACCGCGTGAAATGGCTCCCATGAGAAAAGTAACAGAGGACACATTTGCCCCTGTCATGGGTTTGACATAATGGTATGCTAAAACGCATGCCATGTCATGGCAATTAAAAATCACTTGTGTAGAGTAGGATGCCCCCTATTGAAGGGATCAAGAGTTTCATATTGTCAATAAATCTCCAACAAGGATAAGTAAACAGTAATTATAGATCTTGAAGAACATGAATAAGGTTCTTACTGTGCAAATATTTCAAAGGAACAAAGACTTTAACAAGACCCAAGTCAAGGATCCATTGTGATCACCAAAAAATGTGGCAACTACACATAATAATATAGCAAACAAGCGACAAGGACCTATCTAACGATAAAGATGGCAAATTGTTAACCTAAAGGGAGCCATGCAAGGATAATAGGCCCTACACCAATTTGATAATCGTATGATTATATTTAACGATCACTATACATTCAATATCACATTATGAAGTGGATAAGAAAGACCAAAAGAAAAACTCTCTTAATCACATTATGTCTAGTGCATAAGCTAGCCTACTTCAACTACATTTGAAACTAAAATGAAGCATTTTTGTTGTATGCTCCCATAAATCCAAATGAAAATGCGACTTTGCAAACAACTAAACCTTTTTCTACATAGCTTTAGAAAACTTTGCAAAGGAGAAGAAAGTCCAAATTTATTCATGTGTCACCTACCCTAACTTGTAAAAATAGTTGGTGATAGAAAAATAGCATGCAAATGACTTAATAAAAAAGTGTGAATTAATGATTATTGTGCTCACATACCCTCAAAAACTTTGGGTAGTGGATTTTCCTAGCTTATTGTTGACCTTGGCTAGTGATAGAAGAACAAATTCCTAGGGATAGAACTCTATATGCAAGGTGGGTAGCAAGAAGACAAACAAATTAGTGTAGTATTAGAAATGACAAATGGGGTAAGGAATGATGTGGGAAGGGTAACTGTAAGATGAAAGAGACAAGTGATCAAGCAAATAGGATACAAAGAGTACTCCAAGAGATAAAATAAAAAGGGACTTTTCACAATGAAATTATGGGAATGTGTTAAGCTAATGAAACCAACAATGGGAGCCAAAGGTTTGGAAAAAGAAGATGATCAACCCCATGGAAACTTGATGATCTAATAGAAAAAGAAAGATCGGATTCAGTGGAAGCTCGATGGTTAAGACACAAAAGATGGCCCACAAACTTGATCGTGAAATGAGAACACTAGGGTTAAGCAAAGTCTTTTGAACAGTCTCGCGTAAAGATTTCCAAGTTGAAGACAGATCTGGCTTTTCTAAAACGATGTAGAGACTTTCTCTTTATTTAAGCCTTGGCCATGGTCTGCCTCTTCATCTGGTCTAGATGATGAACCACACTTGGTTCGAAACACATCGGCCAAAAATTTCTCTTATGTGATTTCTACCGAAAGACTTTGCTTAATTCATTATGGATCACAGAAACTTGAATACATAAAACACTAGGGTTATTAAGAGGTTTGATGATTGGTTCTTGTGGAATGCAAACATCAAGGAAAATTTTAAGGATGGAAATTTATGATAAAGTTTAGACCAAGGCAAATTTTACTAGCGTCTAATATGAAAAATATACAATACTTGTTGATATATTTATAAAAATATTCCAATTTCTAATGATTGTATATGTAGACTCTATATAATTTTGGCAATTTTTAGGGTAAAATAATTGTATACTATAAAATTTGGGCGAATAATTTATAGAAAAATAGAAATTGGCGAATATTTTTTTTAGAAAAATCATGGAAAATTAGCCCACTTGCAAATATTAGCCCCTAAAATTTTCAATGGCAAACATGGCAGCTTTGTGTGTAAAAGACCACCTCACAAGCTAGGTTTGGACAATATGTCATAACAAGGCCAACTACAAGCTAACAAAGATAATTGAAGGATAACAAGTACCTATTGATTGGGCTAATTGTAGTTGATTACTGTCGATCATCAAAGCTACATCAACCTCACACAATGTTGTATTCTTCTTCCAATAATGTACTATGAGTTGCAATATTAGTGTGTGATGATACAAGTTATAATTATGGTATTATGCAAAACCAAGAGAACTCGTGTTATTATGGATATAATTTGTTGTATTATTGTAAAGATGTGTTATGATCCTTGCACCTTAAAAATGATAAGAAACTAATAATTGCAATCCCCTTCAAGGGGGAAACCTCTTTTTACAATGAATACAATGTACAAGGCAAGATTTTATGCTCCAAGACTAAGTCTCCTTAGTGCATTTATAGGAGACAAAATGTACAATTATAATAAACTAGGACCATGAGGAGTTCTAGCCTACTTAACAATATAACAATAGAAATGTAAACACTTAATATCCGAGGTTTAATAAGTGCTTTTTGGGTTAACATGGGACTTATATGGGGCTTAACATGTCCCTCTCCTTCAAAAAAGTGTTGTCCTCAACAATTGACTATTTGTGGGTGTTTCTACATGAACAGCTCATCTTCCCATGTTGCTTCTTCTTCCATTGGCAAGTTCTTTCATTTAATGAAGCACTTAGTAATTGCTCAATTTCTCAACTGCTTAGTCCTAGTATTATTTTCCCTTCTCTATTAATCTCTAGTAGAATAGTTTGGATCAAAATCTTGTCACCAAATACCTTCTTTAAGAAAGAAATGTGGAAGATTGGATTCACACGTAACAATGGAGGCAACTCTAATTTGTAATACATACTTTCAATCCTCTACAACAACTTATAGGGGACATAATCCCTTGGATTTAATTTATTCATTCTTCCTTTGT
Source organism: Pinus taeda (assembly GCA_000404065.3). Lineage (NCBI taxonomy): Eukaryota > Viridiplantae > Streptophyta > Pinopsida > Pinales > Pinaceae > Pinus > Pinus taeda. The sequence goes on along the minus strand of APFE031299693.1, from coordinate 108,060 downwards.
TGCTTGAGGGACATCTACTTATATGATTGTAATCTCACAAATACCCAATCACCCACTTCAAATTCCGTTTCAGTGCGATGATGATTTGCTACTTGTTTCATCCTATTATGTGACATAACCAAGTTTTCCTTCAATAGTTTGAGAACCTCTTATTGATGTTGTATGTGGTCCTCTACCAATTGAGCCTTTATAGTCCCTTTCAAGGGTGATGTGATGGATGGAGGTTCATATCCGTAAAGTGCCATAAATTGTGACATTTTTTATGAGGTATTGAAGGATGTGTTGTACCACTATTCTGCCAAGAGAAACCAAATGACTCATTGTGTTTATTTATCAGATGCAAAGCAATGTAAATATCCTTCTAAACATTATTCACACTCTTAGTTTTCCCATTGGATTGAGGATGGTAAGATGAGCTCCGAGTTAATTGAGTACCCAAAAAAGAAATTTACTCAATCCAAAAATTTCCAGTGAAAATTGGATCTCTACCACTTGCAATAATCTTTAGTATTCCATGTAGCTTTAGGATCATTTCCATGGATCCTTTTGCCACAGTGCTTGCTTTAAAAGGATGAGAAAGAGAGTAAAAGTAGGCATATTTTGTCATTCAATGTACCACTACCATAAGAACACTCTTTCCTTCAGATATGGGTAAATCTGTAATAAAATCCATTGGAACTTCTTCCCTGCGCTAGCTTGGTATGGCTAAAGGTTGAAGGAGCTCTGGGGCCTTGATAGTCTCTCCTTTATTTTGCTAGCATACCGCACATTCCACCACAAACTTTCGACAATTTGCTTTAAGACATTCCCAAAAAACTATTTTTTGATCCTATGGTATGTCTTCAACAACCTTGAATGTCCTGCTACAAAAGAAGTGTGTAATTCCAAAAGGAACTTATGTTTGAGTTGAAGATTCTTTCATAAGTATAATTGATCTTAAGACCATAACAAATCATTTTTCCACATAATTTTTTCTACTGCATTGGGGTCCTCCTATAGTTGTTGAATGATGTTGCATATCTTCTAATCTTGTTACCATTTTATCTTTGTTTTTTCCACCCAATCAAATTGTGGAATGGAAGTAGCACATATTAAACCATTTGTGTCTTCCTCTTTCCTTGAGAGTGCATCTACCATAATATTTTGTTTTCCCTTTTTATAGATAATTTCAAAGTCATAACCCAACCTTTTTGTGACCCATTTTTATTGTTCTTCTAAAGATAGTCTTTGCTCCAAGAAGTACTTCAAACTATCATGATTGGTTTTTTACTTTGAAGTGTTTTTCTATTAGGTATGGATGTCATTTCTTAACTGCATGTAGTATAGCTAACATTTATTTTTCGTAGATGGGTCTAAAAGTTCGTTCTTTCCTTCAAGTTTTGCTACTTGTAAAGGTGAGAGAACTTTCTTCTTGCATCAAAAATACACCAAAGCCATGGCCTAAGTCATCACAGTCCACAATGAAGATTTTTGTGAAGTCAAGCATCGTCAAATCAAGAGTTGAACACACAGCCTCTTTAAGTTCTTCAAAAGTATTGGTTGTTTCTTTAGTTCAAGAAAATGTTTCCTTCTTCAATAATTTTGTTAGAAGTTTTTTTATTTGACCACATTTCCTAACAAAATTGTGGTAATATCCTATCAGTCCCAGGAATCCTAAGAAACTAATTTCAAGAGCATTCAAGAACCTAGACTTCCTTGGAGCATATATCTGAAATCAAGCAAACCAAGATCTAAAATTTGAACCAGATGTTCACCACACCTCTCAAGGAAAAAAATATATAATGAAAATGTTGAACTACCATGTTTAAGACAAATTTAGGGAGCATTCAAAAAACTTGACTTCCTTGGAATATATCTCTGAAAATATAGCAAACCAAGATATGAAATTTGAACCAAATATTGCATGCGATGTCTACCCAATATTCCCCAAGTTTCACTGTTCGAAACCTCCAAGAAAAAAATGTATAGCGAAAATGTCAGGATGACATGTTTGAAGCAACAACCTTAAGATCATGAGCTATAATACGAAATCTTATGATCCTTATGCTTTAAAAATGATAAGAAACCAATAATTACAATCCTCTTTGAGTGAGAAACTTCATTTTACAATGAATACAATGTACAAGGCAATATTTTATATTCTTAAGACTAGGTCTACTTAGTGTATATATATAGAAGACGGATGGTACAATTATAATAAAATGGGACCATGAAGAGTCCTAGCCTACATAACAATAGAAAAATAGAAATGTAAGCACTAAATATCTAGGTCTTAATAAGGGGATTTTGGGTTAACATGGGGCTTATAAAAGACGGAAGGTCAAGTAAGAAAATGGGATTTTTGTAGCGAAATGTGAGCCTTATGCCAAATCACGTTATTGGTTTTGGACAACAATGGTAGTCAATGGATGACAAGAGAATAAATTTACCATGAAAATGCTCCATGTCATATGATTAGAGATGTGACTATAGACACGATAAGAAGAGAAATAACAAAGCCAAAGATTTCCAAGGTTGGAGGGGGTGGTGACCCAAGGTGCAAAACTGGAAATTTTTACAGTGTAGTTTTTCACAATCAAACAACATATTTTGCAAGTGATTCTAGATTTGCTATTGAGATAGTTTTTAATCCAATATGCTTCAAGTGGACATTTTTCCCATCATAGAGAGCTAAAGCAAAGGATAGAGTTCAAATCTTCCACTAGATGAAGAAGAATCTTTATATAGTATGGAGGGTGAACCTGATTAGTTCATACCATCTCATACAGAGTGCCTAGTACATATAAAAAAATCAAAACCAAAAGATGTGAAGGAATATACCAATTAGCCTCAAGGACACTACTACCAAGAAGAGAGGTCGAGCAAAGGAGGAAAAAAACCCATACACCTTGAGGGAATAGTTCTCAAACAATCATAGGACACCAAAAACGATTTTAGCACACAGTGACACATTTTTTAGGGCAATGGGATACAACTTGCATCCTAGCTATGTAAGATGTTGATCACTTCAAATGCCTCATGGGGTGCTGCAAAATGAGCATGGTAGTCTATGTATTTGCAGCCTTGGCCAAGTGAACTAAAGTGTGTTTTGTATCTCATTCTTGCTAAGCCGTTTGCATGTGTCTCTCTCGCTCTCAAGGCTTTGGTGGTGTAGTGTAGATTATGATTAAAAGTCTGAATGGGTCATAACATTGGTTGTATATGGTAGTACTTTAGTAATAGAGGTTTTGTTCCTTTTATATTTCAAAATACATATAATCTCAATAGTTATTAAATGTGTTTGAGATGAGTATCAAATAGGTGATAGCTCTAAGGTTAGTTCAATCAATTGGGCCATCCCCCAAAGGCAAGTGACCAAAAGGAAGCAATAATTCTCAATCCAAGTCACAGAGTTAACAGTGACCCAGTTGACACCATCCTCCATCCAAATATTCCAGATGACACCATCCTCCATCCAAATATTCCAGAGAAGATGGGGGAAATCCTACCATGTTTCTCTTCAAAAATAAAGTATCAAACATAAAATATTTCAAATTTTGAGATATGACATTATATAATATTTGCTATAAGAATGTGCTTTTTCCAATTTTCCAGTATTGTTAGAAATTGAGTAAAACTTGTGCATATACAAACTTTGAAATACTAATGAATTTAAAAATAACACCATGGAACCTTAATTTGTTTTGAAATTGCATGAACGTTTGTATGCTAAAAAGAATTCCTAAGACTTCCCACCGTGAACAGAAATCAATTGGCAATTACACAACATTATTGTAAATTAATTTTTATCTGTATTAGCATCATACATGCTAAACTCTACCTTAACCATCAAATAAGAATGCATTATGGGATTTTCATAGACAGCTTTGCATGCTAAAGGCTATCTTTACCATCAAATAAGAATGCATTATGGCATTTGCATAGACAAGTCTAAATTGTTTTCATAATGTTCATTCCTATACCCCAACTCGATCAAAGTATCTAAGGTAATTAGATGCTTAGTATCTTTCAAGCATGAACTTGCCAAGTAAAAGATGGGAAATAGTTTTCATATTCAAATTCTCTGCAACCTACAAGCATACAAAAGAAATCGGGCATCTATAATCTTTAGATAACTAAGACGATAAACATAATTAGGAGAAAAAGCAACTTCCTTTAAAGGAACAGCACCATGTAAGAATGATTGTTAGACAATAAATACGATCAAGTAATTGCTCAAGTGCCTCCAAAACCATGTAGAAAATGCTTTGTATTGAGGAAATCAAGAAGAGAGTTGTTTGCTAAATCAAATAGGCCATGGACCTCAAAATATTCAACATATGAAATGTTTCCCAAAAGGAGAAAGCAGAAATAGGATGGACAATAAATCTGATTGATGACTCAAAATACAATCAACCATTCTCAACCTATGAAGTATAGAGATCACTTGAACATGGTTTAGATCAACCAATCTCAACCCTTATACCCCATCTGAAGATGGTTAGAAGACTACAAGCTGGCCTTGCAATCCTCAGCGAATGTACAAAATACAGAACACTCAGAAGAGTGCCTTATCAGTCTGGACTTTTAATGTACTCATGTTTGCTCAAAAGCAAATGATGACTTGCAGGTTTAAGCCCTTTCCGACACCAACACTGTACTAAAAAACCCTCCAACTTCCTGACCTGTGCAAAAAAAAAGTCAAGAACTCGAAATGTTACTCCTAAACTGCTACTAGTTAACATAAAACTCTCTAGTATATCAGATATTGCATGCTTTTATCTTAAATGAAAACATCACATCAAAAGGAAATATTTGTTGTTCTAAAGTGTAGTTTAATAGATAGCATGCTGCTGAAAACAAGTACTGAGTATTTCTGACAACTAATAAAACCGTGTTTCAAATGCATCTAGTTAAAATTCAAAACTGAATGGATTTGCATATAACAGTGAAACCCATGGATGTCATTCTCTTAATTGTATCTTGGGAATACAATAATTACCAAAGTGGAAAAGAATCTCTGAATTAGCTTGCTTGCAAAACTTGAGGAAACAGTAAACAAGTGCAATCAATTTGGTTCCATCAGATTGAAAATACATGCAATATGTTTATATCTCTTTCTATTTATAGGCATCTAAACAGGATGTTTTTGAGTAAAGAGGCCTCGTGAGAAATTCATTGAAAGATATCACTAACCTTTCAAATATTTAAGTGGAATACAATTCTCAGGGGGTGATTTCATTAGTAAAACTGAAATTTTGTAAGTTACCATATCCAAGATGTGGAGGAAGTTACAGACATACATTTATTATAAACATGATAATAAATGCTTAGACGGTTTTGTCCAAATGTGCCATTCAGATACGTATGAGTAACAATCCCGAGATAAGGGCAGTGCACAGTGTCTGTGATTGCCCCCAGCAAAATAGTAATGTGCAAGGAAGGAGGCCGAGCAGCAAGGAATCAAGCCACAACCCACACGTGCGAGTGAGGAAGGGTGCAAACAGTCCACACGTGCGACAGGGCAGCCACGGCTCACATGTGTGATGTCAAGGAGGGTCATACAAGCCGAGATCTTGATCAGGCAGGCCGAGTTTTTGCTGAGGCCAAATTTCTCAGGCAGCAAGGGGTTTTCTTAGGCCAAATTTCTCAGGAAGAGGCCAAGTTACATGTCTTCTTATCAGCTATAATTTGCTGCGTCCTTATCTGTGGGTCTGACCCATATTTTCTGAGTTAATAAAATTTTCAAAAGGGTTTTCTGGGTGAATTTTTCTGCTGTATCTATCATTGATTTCTTACTTATTTCTGCTGCATATTTACCTGTTAATTATCAGTGTATTTAGTTTCAGCAGTTTTGAATTTATTTATTTTTGGTAAAACATTTTTCTGGGTATTGTTAAATTGCTGAGCAAAATTAAATTAGGGTTGATGAGAGTTTAAATTAACATAAAAAATCCAGGTTTGTGATGGATCTATGATAGTTTATTTATTTATTTATTTATTTATTTATTTAGGTGGATGATTTATTTTTTCTTTGACATTAGGTGTCGTATCTCAATTTTTTATCATTTTATTTTAGGCACATATGTTACATACAACATCTCCCCAACCTGGGTTGTAAAAGCACCTGTGTTATCTCGGTGCAAATAAAAATGGCACTCAGGAAAAAACACTGTTTCATTTGGATAATGATGAGCTAGAAAACATTTCATGCTGCTCCAAGAAAAGCACGTATCCATCCTAGAAGGATCATTAACTAATCAATTTTCAGATTGTATGTAATTGTCATATGTCAAAGATTGACCCAAACTAACTTTTTGAAGAAAATAAAAGCAATAAATATCCATGATAATGAAAGAGGGAGTGCATACTACAAAATACCTGTCTCACAATGAAAGGCTCCCCAGCTAGAGTTAAGGGCTTTGTCAGTATAGTTAGAAAACCATTCCTATTGCCATAAACAATATCTGTAAAATGGCGATCACCAACCTGGCATGGACAACAATATTTTCTGAATTAAATGCATTACAAATCTACAGCAAAAGTAAGTATGAAAGTTTTAAGACATTTAAAATGGAGAAGAGTATCGTAAGTGCTACTAAATTCCTTGTGAACTTTAAACTCTCACTCGTGAATTACTCAACATACCATCACAAGTAATGATGGATCATAACCAAAGTATTTTTCAATGTCTTTTGCCGTTCCCGATGGCTTCTTTGACCCTGTGATCAAATGAAAAGTTTGGGCAACATAGTCCATTACAATCAGTAACGCAATAGTGAAATGGAACATTGTCAGAAGAAAGCATTGATATGAAACCAAATGTTCTTGTTTGAATGGAACAAGAAGTGATCTCCCAGCCATCAAAACAAAGGATCTAAAACATGCATTTTTGGATAGTTACAGACACAGACGCTCCTTAACCTCTGAAAACTAACACTAGAATGGCAAGTGGTCTAGCCTATTGATCAAGGTATAGAAAAGGCTCAATGGGAATGGAAGCTTAATGTTCAAATGAACAAACAAAATGAGTGGAAGAAAAAAGGACACAAATTTCTTGAACCAAATGCTATGAAGAAAACTGTGGAAAAATGTTAGGTCCCTATAATAGTGTAGCCCCCACATTGTTATTGTTGTGCCCCCATAGAAGTCCACTATTTTTATTGTTGTGCCCCATAAAAGCCCATTATTGTTATTGTTGTGCTCTTTCATTATTATTGTTATGTAGGGCCCTACTTATATTTTGACCACTTAGACTCCTATATATACCAAGGAAATCTTGTCATTTGAATAATCCAAGAATTGTTCATTTATGAGATGTAAAAGGAGGTTGCCCCCTCAAAGAAGCTTATTTTCAAGTCATTGAACTATATGTTCTGTTTTTTGTGATCTAGTCACATAATAATTGGTATCAAAGCTTAGGATCCTAGGTTTTGCTGCTTCAAACAGGTCATCTTGAAATGTTCGCTATAACTTTTTTCTGCGAGGCTTCAGAAGTTGAAAATTTTACCATGTGAATTAGAAACCTTGGTGAACTTTGTGTAAAAAATTCAGATTTTGGTTCGTTATATTTTTGGAGATATGGTCCAAGGAATTTATGGTTTCTGCATGCTCCATAATTCAGTCTCAAACGGGTGACCTAGGGAAGATCATCATAACTTCCTCTTTGAGCATCGGATTTGAATTTTGTAAGAAGTGACTGAAAGTGCACGAATTGTAGTTTCTTGGGGATGAATTGCAAGGCTGAAGGTCGAAAGAGTGACACATGTCAATCCGTACAAGTTTGTTATACTGGAACCAGTCCATAATCAAGTCATCATGGGAGATCTGGTATAACTTTCTCCTGAAGAATCCAATTTTAGTCTAACTTGTGGGGTTGGAAACAAGACACAGAAAGCTACCTCAAGATGAAGTTTCAAACCTGGGGAGGCCAAAATTACAAAGATACAACAATTTGAAAATCAAGCTCCAAAAAGTAAGAAAAAGCGTGTGCATTTTTTTACATTTTTTTAAATTTATTTAACTTTTGTTTGAAAAATCAGTTTGAAGTGATTCAAAGGGCAAAGTGAAGCATAGATATCATTATTTGGTTCCAACATGTCTCGCAACAAAAAAATGGATACAGCCAACTGTTAGTTTTTGGAAGCATCGGAAGTGCTCTAGACTTGAAAATTGGTGGAGAGACTAAAGCACATGAGTTCTAAAGAACCCAAAACCGTTTGGTGAAATTCCACCTAGATTTTTAACGGGGTTCCTAAGTCTAACTTAGGAAAATTGAAGTATTAATGAGTATTAATCAAAATATGGGTGAGAATGATCTAGAAGGCGGATCAAGTCAAGTTTTTAATCTTTACCCATTGATCAGAGACTTAATCTCAGTCGTTGAAGTCTCAACGAGAAAAGTATAAGGAGGCTTGGGGTTCATTTAGATACACACAGAGACAGTGGGAAAATCGATTTTCTGAGGTGAGTTCTCAGGAAGAAAATCGATTGAGGAGAACTTGCAACAGAGGGGCAATGAGAATCCAAAGAAGGAATTTCTGGAGAGTACGGGGTAGAGAGAGGACAAAAAGACTTCCAAAGGAGGGCTGACGCTGGCCTACACAGTGCTAACGCAGGGGCAGCATAGTCAATGAGGGGAAGTCGAGTTCCTGCTGAGGGAATTCAAAGTTCAGTCGCCGGAAGCCAGGCTATGAGACTGGAGGCAGGAAAGTCAATTTCTCAACCAGCAAACGATCCAGAGCAAAGAGGCAGCGCAATACCCAGGAAGGGTGACGCAAAAGCTGCCCACGGTGACGCAATTTGACGCAGAGCCTCCAGAGCTGAAGGATCAGTTGTTGTTTCTCTAGTGACAAGGTGAGATCATTTAATTAGTCTTTTGTCCAGTGTTTTCTCTGTAAAGGATTGCTAGTTGAGCATCCTAAATTTGTACTCAGAATTTTCTCTTACATAATAATAAACCCTTAGAGTTGTTCCACGAGTTTTCCAGCATTGGGTTTTTCCAGGGACTATTTTGTCCAAAAATAACTGTGTCCTATGTATCTTGTTCTTTGCTCAGTTTTTTGTTTCATGTAATCTGTTGGACACCTAATCCTAAAGGGTTAGCGTGGAAGCCGAATGGACAAAGCAGTCCAAGGGACCTTGGGATGTGAATCCCAACGGTCACCATATTGTACTATAAATGTACATCAATTTGTTAATAAAATAGCAATGCATGATTTATCTTTCCTATTTGTTTTGGCTATCCATGCCTGTTTAACATGGTATCAGAGCCATGATGTGTGGCTGTGAGCTGCCTTGTGAGCTGCCTTGAATAGAGCGGCCTACCCTCATTACCTGCGCTCTGTTACGCAATGAGTCTGACATCTTATCAGATGCGTTTTCATAAAAACGCTCTCCCTCACTGTCCACCTACTCTAACGCTCTAAAATCTGCCTGTCAACCCTGGCATCTCAGAGCTGTTTTAATATAATAACGCTGCCTGGCATCTCAGAGCTGTTTTGATATGTGAAGCGGTTCGTAGCTGTTGATCTCGGTTCGTAGCCGTTTCAGGGTATGATTGTGCTTGTGAAACCCTAAAGATGGGCGAGTCGAGGGAGTAGGAAGTGAGTACAAGCTTCGATGGGCTGCCTACGGGATAGGAAGTGAGTACAAGCTTCAATGGGTTGCATACATTCAAAAAAATGCTAAGCGGAAGGAAAATGACAGAGACGAGTATGTCGTCACTCACATTGAAGATAATTTTGCAGAGGGTGAACGATATCATATGTTGTCTGTAAACCTCTGTACTCTTCGAATTATAAATATCAGAAAGCTGCGAAATTATGTTTCCAAAAATGATAATTAGCATTGAATAGATTTGGTCTTGTCCTCGCTATTTGAGTTAAACACGCCAAATGCACCAAGCTTCGTGGATATTTCGTGCCATGTTTTGTCTATATATCTGTTGTTTCCATTGACTGGAGCTTGTATTTTTTGGGCTTGTGGCTTGTATGAAGGGTGACCGTATATATGTTGTTTCCGTTGACCGACCATATCTATCTATGGGTTTTATATCGTATACTTGTGTTTCGATATAAGTTCCGTCACGCATCAAAGAAGAACAAAGTTCTCCATTTTTTAGTTGCCTTTTGTTTGTGGTTGTGATTGGAGAGATCAAAAGGTTTCTCTTGAGCATCATAAACTTGCCGAGGAGTCTACCGAACCTGCCAGCCGTGAAGGTGACAAAGCTGCTCCATGGAGACATTTTCAGCATCATAGTGAGGGATATGATGAAAGGGCTTTGGCGGAGTGTCCCAAATGGGGCGTAAAAGAGCGGGGTTCGGATTGTGCGGAGGTCGACGAAGGCTGTGAGGGATAGAGCATCCAGACCTTTAGTGTAGGCATCCAGACGAATTTCTGAGATGACGTCAGGCCTGGTTCCATTGTCTTCATCGAGGGCAGTAAAGGATTGGATTTCATATAACCGGTCTTCGAACTCCCCACTGAAGGAGACTAATAAACACACTTGAATTCGGAATGTTTCATAGTCGATCGCCGAGTCACCCACTATGAACGGTGGGATGCGGAGAACTGATTTGTAGATTGTATCTGCTTGGATTGATTTGATAGCTCTCCAAAGTCATGGAATTCGTCAAATTGTAGCTTTCATCGACGCAAATTGTTTTGAAAGCTATGTAAAGTCTCGTCGGACCTGCAGTTCGTTCGGACTCAATAACCAACATTATTGGTGGATGCCTTGCTACACAAACTATGCTCTCACAGAGATGCAGGTTTATTCTCCCGGTCAGTAGGTAAGACAAGACAACAAATATGCCAAGAGAAAGCGTCACGAGAACCCTGCTTATTATGAAATGAGCTAAAATTTGTTCGAGTATAAGTACTTTACTTTTTGACACAAAACCCCTTTTTGGGAAAGCACGCCCCGTTTCACCACCGTGGGATAAAACACACTGAGAACATGGTTATTTAGGGTTTCTCCCATATGTTTTTGTTCTGGTTTATCTCGTTGGGAATGCTTATCTGGACTGACCGTCATTTTGGCATTATTTAGGGTTTCTTCCATATATTTTTGTTTTGAAAGCTATGTAAAGTCTCGTCGGACCTGCAGTGTTGTCAAAAATTCACCAGATTTGAATCAGGGCCTGTTTAAAATTTGTTGACCGACATGTCTGTTTAACATGGTAGCCAAGATTTATAGTTGAGGGCGCTGTTTTGGAGACAGTCACACCCATTCCATATGATGTTTTGAAGGATGGATACTAAGGTTTTAGAAAAGTAACTGGGTCTGGTTCTTTAATGGTAATGACTATCTATGAGATTTTTTACCTGAATGGATTTAATTCCAATGAGTACACAACTATTTAAGCATGAGTTCTTACATTGAGTATTGTCAACCTATATTTATCGTTGTTTTTTGATGAGTATGGTTAGTGCTCAATCGAAAAATTTTACTTCTCAGGACAGGACACAAAAGAAGGGTTTTGTGTACCTTTCAAAGTATTATGACTTATGCCAAGTTTAACAGAGTTTGATTAAATGGTAAGAAGTGTTAAGAAAGCAAAATTGAAGGCATGGTGTTATAATTACTGAAGTTTTTCTGATTTGAAAGTAAAGGAGTATTTGGAAGATCCAATTTAAAGTTGCTGCTTGTTCAATTTACTTGTTCCTATTGTGCAGTTCGGGCATAAATTTATGTGCAACAAACAAATTTGTTTTTCTCAACAGATTTTAATGAGAAGATTGCTTTAATTGTTGGGGTGATATCACCATTATAAGCACCAGATTGTCTGCTATTGGTTGCAAGCATTGTGATTATTTAGGGTACATTTTCACTTCAAACCAAGTTTCTAGTGGTGCATTTCTATTGAGAAAAATGACTACAATTACTGAAGTATTAGAGTTCATGAAAACTCTTATACAATCGACTGTTAATGACACATTACAAATCAAGAAAGGCTCTCTCTCAAGAATTCAGACATGTCTACAATATGCACAAGAAAAGATTGATTTTTTGCAGCTTGAATCACAGCTACAGCAAGAAGAACTACAGCAATGGAGTCATCTTTCTGAACCTCTGTCTGTTCAGAAGATTGAAACACACTCCCATAAACAACAAGTTAATAATGCAGCAGTTGTACATGCAGATGCAGAAACTCAGTCTGCACTTCCCAAGCCCATCATCAGACCTTGGGAACAGCTTGTCCACAACAAGCACAGAACCGATCTTGGATATGACAAGGACTTGTCCTTTCATATTCC
>APFE031299693.1:57768-80031 GCA_000404065.3 Pinus taeda | reverse complement strand
AAAAAAAAAAGGAAGATAAAAGAAGTGAAAAAAAAAAATGGAATCTCTAAGAAACGAACAAAAACAATTCCAAAGAGATATGAAACAAGAAATCACAATACTTAAGCAACAATATGCTGGACTTGTGGATATGCATTACAAAGAAATAATGGAAAAAGACGAAGAAATTTCTCGTCTCAAGGACCACTTCGAAAAATTACTAGCACAAGTAAAGAAGACTAAAGTCTCAAAGAAACAACTCAAGCAACATTTATCAGAACAAGAAGAGGAAAATTTGCGTTTAAAGAACCTTAATAAAAATTTATTAGAACAAATCAAAGATCTAAAAGATGAAAAACTTAAAATTCAAAACACTGAAAATAAGGTTGATGAATCAAAAACCGAAGAAATTTTACGTCTGAAAAACCATAATCAAAGTCTGCTCAATCAAATTAAGAAACTTAAGGAGGATAAGAAAGCATTAAAAGATAAGTTGGAACAAGTCACTCAAGAAGAAGTATTGAAATTTGCAGTCACAACAATTCAAGTTGAAAATAAGGGAACGAATACCGATTCAGTGAATATGACAACTCAAGAAGACAAGTCAGTTGAAGAAACGACATGCTTAGATGTTGCAGTTCAGACAATGGACATCCCAAGTGAATGTTCCATAACCAATTCAACAACATTTTCACCAAAAGAAAATCTAAAAACTTTATATCGGCATTCGAATCACGAGAGTAGACAAATCAACCAAGCTACATATCAGGACCATTCAAACCGAAGACAACAAATTAATGTTTCAGAGAATAATGATGTAACATCCATCCAGTCTCATGCTGACAAGTCGCTACAAAATTCCAGTGATCAGAATACCATACAGAAAATTAATCTGGGATGGTCTGATCCCTTCTCAGTGCGACAATTTTGTTTGTCACTAAGAAGATCATATCAGCTTGTATCGACAAAGATGACTATTCCAAGAAAGAAAGACTTTTAAGGCCGAAAAAGAGATCAAGCTTTTTTTCATCGACAAGCTTTGAGGACAAAGCTTTTCGAGGAAGGAGGCAATGTAACAAATAAAATATATAAATAATATAAATATAATGTAAATGATAATAATCATAATTAATTATTAGTTAAGTAGTATTGGTTGAAGAGGCTGTTTAATTAGACATGACTCTTCATGAGAGACCACTTGCTGTGATATATAAGCAAGTGCTTGTTCTCATTGTAAATCATCATTCATCTTATTCATATATTTAAATAATATTATATCCTAAATGGATAATTTGATATTCCAAATCTTTTGGAGTAATTAATTTATAGAAGGAACTTTGTTCGCTTCACATGTTAGGGCCGACCGATCAAATGTGACATTATGGACTTCAATTCAAAAATGCACTTTCCCTTGTCCAAATTGAGCGCTTCAATAGTCAAAATTGGACCTCTCGAAAAGAGGAATCGAGTCCAATAGTTGAAATTTGCCATTGAGCTGCCAAAAATTAACACTCCCTCTCAACTAGGGAGAAATTCCAACGGCATCATGTAATCATCACTAGTACCTTGTCATCATACCATATCCTATCTCTGCTCAACTCTATCTGTTGAAACATTCTCAAATCTAAAGAAGAAGAATCATGGGGGAGCTTCAGCTACCACCCTCTATCCATTCGGGAGCCACAGCTACCACCTGGAATCACCGCCAGCGAGGAGCCAATGCTACAACCCGAGAAACCTCTACCAGCGGGAAGCCAGTGCTACAACCCAGGAAACCTATGCCAACCTTCCCAACATGACCCTAAAGAGTCAAGTGGTAGAACACCTACATCTCTAGCTTGAGCGGGATGCCACTTACCATAAGTAGTAAGGATCGCACCTAACTCAAGCAGCTAGCACCCATTGGCCATATGGATGGGAAAGACAAATGCCAACTGGGGTATACTTTGCATAGACCAAGATAAGGGAGCAACATCTGCCACCCTATGGGTGACAGATAGGGGTTATACCCTATTGTCCAGAGAGCCCTCGACCCCAAGAGCCCTACATCTCAGTTCCTCACACTGGGAACTCAGACAGGGGGAAGAGTTGGCTTACTGTCCTCGGTAGCTCAAACCTTGCTCAAAAGGGTCACATCAATACATGCTGCAATCTGCTCGTCAGTCGAAATATGACGAAATCCAATCAATCCATATAGACTCGTATCTTTGTAACTATATCTCAAACCACAATCCTTCTTAGTTCTTACTCTTGAACATTAGAGGCCCACTACCTGTCAGGAATATATCGTCAATATATGAAATCAAAATCAAAGTCATACCTTGGACCAATTTGAAGTGGAGGTCCAGATCGAGACTGCTTCTTGTGGTATCATACTATCAAGCTTCACAAGGTAACTGTCAATACGGGCATAGGCTCGGGGTGCTTGCTTCAAACTACTAATGGGAGACTTCCTGTCTTGTACATCAAACCTTTGAGATTGTTCGACACATACTTCCTCCTTGTACCTTTCAAAGCTTTCATCTATTTCATGCTTCTTCATCCATCTTGAAGTTGCATCTTGTGGTCTAGGAACAATATTTCAAACATCTTTCTTCATAATCGATTCTTCGGCCATAGTATCCTTCCAAACCTATTCTCTCACTGCTCCATTATCCTGCTCGTAATTATCATCGGTCTTGATCCTGTTGGAGGGGAATGGTCCCATAGACTTCCTTTTATTTTGGTGCCATATCTCACTTTGATGATTGGTGTCATGGATCCTTGCTAGAAAAGGTCTTCCAATGACTATATAGTCCTCCCACTCTAGATCCCAAAGTAAAGGCATCTTTCATAAGGGATCCCCTCAGCTAGGAGAGGACCTTTCCATTAATGAAGTCTATTCTCATTCCTTTATCTTCCAAGGCAGAAATAGATATCAGGTACTTCTTTAATTCTGGAACATACATTACTTCATGAAGAATAATAGATTTTCCATAGTCCAAATCAAATTTGACAGTACCAAAGCCCATCACCGAATATTTAGAGTTGTCCCCAAGAATAATCTTCAAGCTTTTGAGTCCTTGATTGGACAACTATCAAGGTTCAAAATTCAATTTCTACTTTGATGTATCAATTTTTATTTGGCATCCACTACATCATATATATCAGGACTTTCTTCATATTTACGTGCTGATGTGTTTATCTGCTGTTTTTGTTGCTTTACATATTTAAAATTTTGAAAAAAAATGAATATATTTTGTATTTTTTAATGTTTGTTGTGGTTTGTTGATTTTTTCCGATTTTTTCATGAATGCTTCTGGAAAAAAGTTTTCTAGAACCTTGTCAATTTTTTGCCAGTGCCGATGTTATCAACACTGACTTATGATGTACCTCCTCCAGTCTTCAATATCTAATATAGGCTAACTACATAACTATAAATCATAGGTTAAGTAATAAATATATAATCCACATAATTAATAGCAGGTTAATAAACAATTATAATTGTCTGCTCCTTATGAACAGTCACATCTCATAATAATGTGTACAAATAAGAGATTTGTGCATGTTGTATCTCACCACATATGAGTTAATCAAATATCTTTAATACAATCTTGTATACCTGTGATTGATTCCCTTGACAATGTCATGTTGGCTACCTCATATACACTTCAACAATACTAGTCTGTTGGAGATGTGCATTCGATTCTCACAATGCACACTTTGATCATTGTACTTTTTATCATCCCACTGACCATCTTTGATCACAAGATGGCATTGACATGCAAACAAAATCAAATAATTGTAAACTTAACCCAGATTACAAGACCTATCCAAATATAAACTACAGCAACCAGGACATTTATAAATGTATTAAAATTAGCAATTAGAATCATGACACCCTTACCTTTACCCTCTATGTCTAGCACATCCTATAATCATAAGCACCACTACAACCGGAACTAAGATGGTCAATTCTTATTGTAAATTGACAGGAATGAAGTACTAGTAAAACAGAGTGATCTGAAATTATAGATGTGCCCCTTCTTTCACTGGAGAAAAGATAGGGATCAGTTGAAATTTCCCAAATAAGTTCATTCAATCAAGCAAAAACCTTGCATGCTACAAAAGAAAATGAAAAAACAACATTTACACATTGAACTCCATTCATAATATAAAATATTAAAATCCTTCAAGATAAAAAAAGGCAATATCCATACCATGTCTTATAACCGGTATCCCAATAACCTCCTCCAAAGCTTTTGCTTCTGAACCATCAGGATCATATTGATAAAGCCCTGCTCTGTCCATGCATCAAAGCAGAATATCATTATTCAAATTAAATAAAGATCAAGAAAGCGGGATCAAAAGATGTATATTTAAAATATTTCCTAAAATCTGCCCAAACAAACATCAAAGGCAGCTATTTTCATTTGCACAAGGTAATTTAAAGAAAGCAAAAAACAACAGAAAACTAGATGAATTCAGAAAACATCTTGTCGTAGGAATGGATGGAAGGGAATGTCCAATTGGAAGTTTGGAAATCATTCATCAGAAGAGAGCAATATTTACACTACGTAAATAAGCATTAGCCACATACTGATATGCACATTTGGGCATAAACCCTTCTGCCATTAATTATAAAAACAAACAGTAGAATAGAATCTCATGATCAAGCATTACCATTTCCAAAACTTCAGCTCTCACTACTGAATACCATCATCTCTTTCCTAATTATTGCATTTTATCTACTCATAAGTCAGATAGGGAGTCTTCTAACTAAATTACAGATGCCCATTTTACATCATAATTCCTCATGGTTCTTCTCTAATAGATAAGGAATCAACTAGTTATTTTTAATCAAATCTTCAGTGCAGATAGCCACCAGAGTGCTTGTGAATTCACACTAATGTCAAAGCCAAACCACAAGAAAAAAACTTTGCTTGCCTCCCAGGGTTATAATTGTACTGTCTATCCAATATGGTTCCAACTCATTCAGCAAAGTAGCGAAGCCCAATCCATATGAGTTATTATCCCACTACCTGCTAATGAAGTTTTGGCTCAGTTACAAACTCACAATATTTGTTGGGGCAGTATTTCATTATTCAAACAAACCACCAAAGTTTGAACAATTTCGTCACAGAAAAACATGACCAAGCAGGAAGCCAAGTGAGTGGGCAAATTACAAAGTTTTGACTTTGAAATTCAGTAGAAGTGAGTAATCAATGTCATTGGAGACTCCTTAGCCCACCTACTAGAACTAAAATCAATATATTCAGTGGAGCGAGGGTGGAAAGGGGATATTGGCTGGATATGCCAAAGATGAAAGGGCTATTGTTATGCTACATGATCCCAAAAAGATACAAAAAGAGGACAGAAGGTATAGCTTCTCAGGGGATCTGGGTTTTTAAAAGAATCGCCTTTGTCTTATGCCCAACTCTACATTGGGGAGAAGATTGTAATAGAATTCAATATCTCACCATTTTCTTGTCATGTTCCCTTCTTTAAGACCTTAACTCTACATTTGGGAGAGGATTGTAATAGAATTCCATACCTCACCATTTGCTGGGCATATTCCCTTCCTTAAGACCTTATACCATATAAGAAGAACATTCTTTTGGAAGGGACTTAGATAACATAAGATAATTTTATTAATGTCCAATGGGTGACCACAAAATTCATCAACGGACTCAGAAGTACATCTAATGAGAATACACAATGGGAGTGTGAAAGCAACTCCTTTCACTGCTCTACTAAAAGCAGAAAAGGAACTAACTAACCAGCCAATGCAAACACAAGTAGTGCATATACAAAACCAAACCCAATGCCATGTCGAGCATACAATGCAGATGTCAAGAAGTGTTGGGGCTAGAAGAAAAATGAAAAGAGAGAGAGAGAGGATGGCTCTCAATCTGAATCATCAATTACCATAAAGGGACCAATGCACTACTCCATGATTCCATCCAAAAAATATTCAATGCTAAAGGGTCATGGTTGTGAAATCTTGGGGGGGCTGGCTGGATGACGCCCATCACTTCAAGGTTCTGACATCCAAGGTCAAGGGGAACAATCTCTAAATGGAAGACTGGCTAGTCAGGCTGACACAGGAAACATTACTTTATGCAGTGAATCTAATTCTGAAATCTCTGGTTGGTTTCTCTAATTTCCGAATGGGATTAATAATAGGATCTATTAGTGGAGCACCTCCAAAGTCTCACAAAGGTCAATCGACTCACTAAGGCAAGATGTCAATAAGAAGTTTCACTAATCTACTCACTAAAGATATTTGTGCCTCGACAAGTCATTTGTTGTAACTTGTGACCCTTGCATGTGACAAAAGGAAAGAAGCAATAATCATGATGGGAATTAGAATCTAATCAAGGAGCACTATGCAAGGTCCTCACTTTATACCCTAATAGCTCCCTCGTGAAAAGAATTGGGTCATCTCTTATCCACATAATGAAGAAGGCAAAGAGGGAACCTCTTGATCCCTAGTAAAGGCAATCAAACTTCCCTTTGATCTTGTAATAGATGGGGCATCTAAAAATGAGGTGCTCATCCAACCTTGTCTTTATAAGTGACATCAATGACAATTCCTCTTAGGGCATGGAATGTGGTGATCTATCTCAACCCAACATTGATAGGATCCCACTCTGAACTGACCAAGGCGATCCTAAGGGCATGTATCAAGTTTGGTAGAAAATTGAGCACCTTTGAGTTTGTCCAAGAGATCATGAATGACTGGAATGGGAAACTTATCTTTGACATTGATTCTATTGAGAAGCACAAAAATCAAGACACGTGCACCAAGTGCTTCTTTTTTGAATTGTTGAAAATGTAACTAGTGTCGGTCTTCATAATGAAATTCAAATGCATCATTAATGTACTTATTATATTCATTTATTATTTTATTATTTTATTTCTAGTCAAAGCATGGTCTTCATGCTTCTAGGGTTTATTGATTCAAAAGAAAATTTATTGTGAGTCAAAGAAATGTATTTGAGTCAAAGTTCCATTCGGACTTCTTGTAAGTAAAAGAAAAATATTTTTTCTAGAGTCAAAAATGTCCTCCACAGACCAAGTTGACCCTCTTGTACAAGTCGTCCTAGAAGAGGCACCTATTCGATCTCCTGGACATGTATAAATAGAAGGCAGCTCGACCTCATTTGATCACTCACCCAATCATATCGAATTATGTCCCAAGAAGAAGAAGATAACTAGCCGAAATCAAAGGAGAGAGAAGACGAGTTGAATTGCGCCCTCGTTTTTGTTCATACGTGCGAATTTTCTAAGACAGTCTCTATGCTATTGCAGGCCAAAATTTCAAGAGATGACCAGATTTATGAGATTTGACTACCGTTGACTTCTGTTCTCTATGATTTGTTGGAGATGGAATAAAGAAAGGTTGACTTGGATCTTTGTGGCAATCTTGATCTCGATATTGGGTCTTGGATATCTCACTTTGATCTAATTCTATAAGAAGAGGATTTTGTTGGTTTTTCCCCCTTGTGGGTTTTTTCCCCTGGCTTGGAGCCTACATCTTTGTGTTCTTTGTCTCTTTGTGATCTTCATGTTTTGTACTTTTTGATAATTGCTTAATGAAGAAGAAAAGAATTTAAATAAGAAGCCAAAAAAAATTCACAAGTAATTATCAAGTAAGAGAAATCTATCCTAATTTGCAAGCATCCTGATTTCTCAGCATGAATACCATGAAAACATGGAGGAATAATGATTGGTACTAGGGAAAATGACACTCATTGCTAACATTTCTTGAACAATCTTTTCAATTCTAGTTTTATGAGCAAATGGGTGACGATAAATGTGGACACTATGGGGAAGGTTACCAAGTATAAGAGGGAATAGAATGATCATGCGCACCATAGGAGGGTGGGGGACATTGGGGGTTTCAAAAACTACTAGGTGTTTGGATAAGTCTAATTGTAAGTCAGAATGAATGGATTGGGAAGGGGTTTCAAAGGCTTGAATGGCATTCAATTGGGCTATAATGCAAGAATGTTCCTTTTGAAGGAATTTTTCCATACAATGAGAGTTGATAATTGCATGAGAACTAGGTGTGATTCCTTGGAAAGTGTAGCGATGCCCTACCTACTAGAATCTCAGGTATAACTCCTTGAAGTCCATGGTGTGTGTAACCATTCAAACCCAAAACAATGTCACAACAACTCATTTCAATGGCAAACATGTGGAATTTCAAATTGTCACTAGCAATTTGAAATTGCACTTTTTCACAATGACCCACATTTCATGGACCCACCATTTGCAATCATAATATGGAAGTTGTTCACTGCAGGGTTATAGTAATGTGTGTCCTGAGCAACGCAATTATGAATAAAGTTATGGGTGTTGTCGCTCAAATTGTATAGGCACTGCGACAACTTCTCAAGGCGGGGGTTGTCACTCTAATCCTCGACCACTTCGTTCTAACTGTCTCCCAACAGCAAGCTTTGGGGGTAATCCCTATGGAATGAAATGAAGGAAAACAAGTTGGAAACCAACTTGTTTGGGAGACACAGATGAGTGGCCTAACCACTTGGTTGAATTTAAGCAAGATTATTAATTTGATTGGATTTTTAAGTATGATACCAGTGCCTTAATGGAGTCACAAATTCCTGCTTATAGTAAACTGGAACCAAATGACCTGATGGACACCCACTGCTTGAGATGATTGACTAACCTAAATGATATGCAAGTCCTATGACCTATGTGTGATGCAGTGATCTTAGTTATTTTTAATTATATGCCTAATCTAAATGTAACTTTCCTTAACTATTTTGAGGTTGGGCTCCAAGATAGGTTGTGGGAAGGAGGCCAACAAGAAGCAGGCTAGGGCCTCATTAACGATACCTTCTGTTGTGCTCCTATCACCTGATGCCTCCGGCGCTACAGAGATTGTGGCTCTAAAGACTACAAGGTCACTGTATTAACCACAGAAGATTGTTGATTTAGGGTAGCATCGGATGAGCTCTAAGCCTCAAATTTTGCAAGGAGGCTTGAGCACATGTATTCCAAAGAACCCAAAAAGCGTTTTGGGAAATTCCACCAAGAAGTGATTTTATTAAAATAATTAATAATTTTAATGGAGTTCTTAAGTCCAAACTTAGGAAAATTAAAATATTAATGGGTATTAATCTAATCAGGGGTGAAACTTCTACAAAAAGCCACGGATCAAGCCAAAATGATCTGAGCCTTATATTATGATTTAATCTAGGTCGTTGGTTGCCCAACATGAAGATATAAGAAGGGGCTTGAGGGTCATTTGGAAAACACACCAGGCAAATACTCGGTTGCCCAAGTAAAAACGATTTTCTCTCTGGAAGAAGTTCGGCAAGAGAAAATTGATTCAGAGGGAGAGTTACAGGTGGAGGAGAGACAGAGAGGATTCAGCATCAGTCAGGGAAACAGGGATGAAGACGCAAAGCAGTAGAAGGGACAACGCTGGGTAGATTGATGCTGGGAGAGGCAGCGCTAGCTTGAGTGACGCAGGCATTGCACAGGCCAGTCCAGAGGCCAGAGAAAGTGACGTTGGGCAAGCCAGAGAGACGCAAAGGGTGGAGGAACCTCTCTCTCGTGTCAGATACTTGTTCAGCAATGTCTATAAATATTTCTCAGAAAGCCTTGTTCTATATTGGTAGGTGTAATTTGTACATGTTGATTTTTGTTGAAGTAAAATTAAACCCTAATCTATTGCATCGTTTTCCCGCATTGGGTTTTTCTGGGGACAATTGTCCGAAAATAATTGTGTCATTGTGTTTGTATATGTGCCATCATTTTACTTACATTTACTTTCTGCAATGTTTTAATTGTGAAGGTTGTAGTAGAATATGTTTCGATATTTGTCGTAAGAATACAGAAGATAACTTATTTATGAAGTAATAAGTAGAAGAAATCATATTAATCACTGCAGTAGGATTTCTATTTTAGAAATTTTCACATGGTATTGGAGCTACAGGGAAGCAAAAGAGAGAAGTTGAAGGATCCAACAAAGAGAAAAGAAGGGAATTTGAAATTCTAGCAAGGGCAGAAATTCACATCTCCCAGAGGATTACGCAGTTCAAACCAAAGAGATTGGATTTCGTGGGAAAACTCTCTATGAGTAAGCCGACAGAGAGGTTAAGTCTTTTCCAATCAAAATTTATCAGTGGTAGAAGGGGCAACGCAGCAAAAGATTCAGCAAGGATGATTATTTCAGGTGGGACACAGTTTTTCCTACAACAGTTGCTGGGATAGGTTAGCGTCAGAAATTGGCACAATATGGATACTCAAAGTGTCTCAGATTTATCTACCAGATTAGATCAAGAATTTGCATGCCTAGCTAATTCAGCACCAGCAGATGTTTGGTACATTGATAGCAGGGCTTTAGCTCATATGACTGGAGTACGAGAACATTTCTCGAGCTATCAAGAAGAACAGATGGACATCCAAATAACTATGGGAAACAGAAAGAAATGTACTCCATTAGGGAGAGGCACCATAGCTTTTCAGACATAAGCAGAGACCAACATCCGAGCCACCAATGTTCTGCATGTGCTAGGATTAGGAATGAATTTAATTTCAGAGTCCCAATTACAAGACAAGGGATATGATGTATACTTCATCAGGAAGAAAGTATACGTTAAGCATCTAAGCTGGAAGAAGAAAAAGCAAATTGGGGAACGAAGCAACAAGTTGTATAGGTTGCAGCTTGAATTGCCAATTGCACTGATAGGCAGCGACTATAATGGTGAGAAGGAGTGAAATGAATTATGGCACAAGCGAATGGGGCACTTACACCATGGAGCACTGAGGATGCTCAGAGAGACTCTTACAGCGGTACCAATCCTAAGTAGTGAACATGATGACATGCGCAAAGGATGTGTGCTAGGAAAGTACGCTAAAGCAGATTTTTCCACAAGTAACAATAAAGCAAAGGATGTATTAGGATTAATACACTCAGATATATGCGGTCCTATGTCCACAAGGGCTCTTAGTGGTGGCGAATACTTCGTCACTTTTATCGATGATCACTCCAGAAAAACCTGGATCTATTTCTTAAAGACCAAGAATGACGTCTTTGATCGTTTCCGAGAGTTTAGGGCTCTTGTTGAAAATATGACAGGGAAAAAGATAAAGGTATTGCTTTCAGATAATGGTGGAAAATATACAGACAAAGATTTCACAGATTTCTTCACAAAAGAGGGCATCAAAAGAGGGTGGACAACTCCATATAATTCGGAGCAGAATGGAGTGGCAGAACGGAAGAACCGAACTATTGTTGGGGCAGCCAAAGCCATGTTGTATGACCAAGATCTACCTAAGTATATATGGGCAGAAGCTTGCAACACGGTAGTATGTATCCAGAATAAAACTCCTCATAGAGCATTGGGGAAGAGAACGCCCGAAGGAGTATTCCAAGGGAATAAGTCATAAGTCAGTCATCTCAGGATATTTGCAAGCGTGGCTTATTGCCACATTCCAGACGACAAGCACAGCAAACTAGATCAGACTGCAGAGAAGGGGTATATCGTAGGATACAACGAGACCTCAAAGGCATATAGAATCTACATTCCATGCAACAAGAAGATTGTAGTAAGAAAGGATGCAAAGTTCATGGAAGATAGAGCTTTCAGGAAATCTCATGAAATGTCTGCAGAAGATCAGTCAGAGGTTTTGTTAATCCAAGAGCAGCAAGGGCAGCAAGAAGGACAGACAGGAGCGCATGCACCTAAGACGATGCAGTGACCATTTCCAGTGTTTCCTCAGAGGGAGGAAATGCAGATGCTTCTCAACGGACAGAACAACAAGATCAGGAGGAAGAGTTGGTTGAGCCTCCCACCACCAGTGGTAAAACGAGCAGAAAGCTACAGCAAACACTGAGGGACGCAGAGGAGTTTGTTGGAGCTCCTACAGCCAAGAAGAGGCAACGTAGACAACCAGATAGATACCAAGCATTGGTAGCTCAGGTTGGAAAACCCTCTCGCTTTCAGGAAGTTGTTCAACACCAAGTATGGGTGGATGCCATGGTGGAAGAGTACAACTCCATCATGACGAATGATGTCTGGGAAGTAGTACCTAGACCAGAAAATAGATCAATTGTAGGATCACGATTGATCTACAAGATCAAGTATGTTGCAGACGGCAGCATAGACAAGTACAAGGCAAGGTTCGTAGCAAAGTGGTATGCTCAAAAAGAAGGGATAGACTATGAAGAGACCTTCCCCAGTTGCTCATTACACCTCTATCAGATCTATTATATCCCTAGCAGCTCAAATGGGATGAGAGATTCACTAGATGGATGTCAAGATAGCATTCCTGAATAGTGTAATAGAAGAAGAGGTGTATATAGAACAACTAGAAGGCTTTGAATCTCATGAGAAGAAGTCTCATGTTTCTAGGTTAAAGAAAGCCCTGCACGGGCTCAAGCAGGCACCTAGAACATGGTATGGTCGAATTGGTAGTTACTTGCAGTAGTTGGGATTTGTCAAGAGTGATGTTGATCCCGATCTCTATTATTTACTGGTAGAGAATGAGCCACTTATTCTGGTACTATATGTAGATGACCTATCCCTAACTGGATCATCTAGGCTTATCCAAGACTACAAAAAGAATCTTGAAGTCGAATTCGACATGGAGGACTTAGGATTGATACATTATTTTTTGGGTTGGAAGTTTGTTAGAAGAATGGGAAGATCTTCCTTGGGCAAGGAAGGTATGCTACAGAGATTCTGAAGAGACTCAGAATGCAGGATAACTGACCCATCGCTACTCCCATGATCGCCAAATGGAAGAAATAGATGCATCAAAGGATAAAGAAGTAGATCCCACCTTGTACAGACAACTCATTAGGTCGCTTATGTATCTGGTCAACACTAGGCTAGACATTTGTTTTGATGTCAACACTCTTGGTCAACACTTTTGATGTTTTCTGCCCATAACCAATAATAGTATGCCATGTCAGACCCCTTGGGGTTTTAGCACAGAAACTCTTCCAACTTAAAAGGTGAATATCTCTCAAACAGGGAGGCCTCTCGGGGCATAAGCACATACCACCAAAAACATATTTCTTAGTAGAATCCAATGATGTGAATATCCGAGACAAACTCAATGATTTTCTACTTCAAAAACCCTCGACAAGGTCAGGAATGTCCTCAATCCAGGGAACCAAAACCCTAGGACTTGGGTTTTCAACCATCCAACAGTGTAGCCTTCAACTTGAAGAAATCTAGACAGTTCTAAGAAACGTTCATTATTCATTTGACATCAATGACGGGTGTTTCAGTCAAAGTCAAACCCAAGGGTTGACATCAATGACAACACAATCCAAAAATCTCCCCCTTTGTCATTGATGGCAACACATGTACTCCTGTGAGTACAACTCCCCCTCACTTCGTGCTTACATCTCCTTCACATGATTTCAATCTCCTTCTCATGATTTCTCTCCCCCTTTAACATCAATGGCAAAGGGTGACTCCCCTGATAATCTCCCTGCTTTCTGTGGACCTCTAACCTGCTTGTGTTCCCCCTCTATCCTCCTGCAAAATGCTTGTCGCAACAACCTGTCTCCCCCCGTCATGCTACATTTTATACAGATTGCTTCTACTAAATATGGAACAACTTGCCATGAGTTTATGCAATTCTATAATGTTGACTAGCTATCAATGTTGATGATCGATCATTGTGGATCTGTATTCCATTGATTGTCTTGAAACTGCTATGGACTTGACACATCTGACTTGAAGTTGTTATTTTTCCCATAATGTTGCATATATGTCAACTATAGACCTATCAATAGATAGATCTTCAAGAATGTGCCACATACCGCTACATGTACTCCCCTTCTTCAAAATTCATGGAGTCAATAAGTTGAGGTCTTCAAAATAATGTTTCACCCAGCTCTTCAACAGGACCTTCTTGACTCATGTCATCGTCTAATGTATCTAATGCTTCATCATGATCTTTTGCATTTACGAACCCAGAAAGCATGAGTATTGAGACCTTTGTATCTACTTGATCTTCTTGTACCTATTTTCTTCTCCAAACATTCTAGTACCTGCAATCTCGAGTTGTGTCCATAGTTATGACATTTATAACATTCGATGTTGGGGTTGTACCTACATTCTAGGGCTATGTGCCCAAAATTATGACATTTGAAACATTCAATGTCATCCATGGAAGATACCATTTGGTATTTTCTGCTAACAAAATCATCGTGGAACTTGTCTCGTGATCCTGCAAACTTGCTTCTAGGGTTTTGCAGATGATAATTGTACCTGTCAAAAACTTCACAATCCCTAGCCATATGTCCATAGTTAGTATATAAAAAACAATTACCATTAAATACGAGCACACCTGGATGAGTTATCTTGTTTAGATTCATTCTTCTTCGGAGGCGGTGGTCTTTGATAATTGTACATGTCAACAACTTCACAATCCCTAGCAATATGTCCATAGTTTGTACATGAAAAACAATAACCATTAAATGAACGAGTGTACCTAGATGGTCTTCTATATTCGTTCTTCTTTGGAGGCAGTGGTATAGTCTTTTGTTGGCCTTTGTCCTTGACTAATTCACCATCATTCTTTGAAGCTAGAATATTCTCAGTCTTTTCCTCATCTTGATTTTGCAAGGATTTAGAGCTTGTCCCTTCGTCACATGGAGCTTTACCTACTTCTTCTACCTTTATCTTCAACTGGGCCAATTCTTTATATTTCCTGTCAATAACCTGTAAAGCTTCCTTTTGTCAATCCTTGAACTTGTTCACTTCATTAAGGGTTGCATCTAGTTCTTGTTATTGAGAAAGGTCTTCTTTAAACTAACTTTTCAAGATTTGTCATCTTCTTTTTGCTTCTTCTATTTGTAGCTTTAGAAGAGTGACCTTTTTTGTTTCTCTGTTGAGAACTTGTATCTGTTCCTTCTGCCTTCCACTTTCCTTTCTGAGCTTGTCTATTTCTGCAATAGTTATATCCAATACCTTTTGCTTTTGATCAACTTTAGATATGTACCATTTACAAGATTCCTTTAATCGACTTGCCAAATTTTTCTCTTTCTGCTTTGCTTCCTACACTTTCAATAGAGCAACTTCTTCTTTGAGTGTATGACTCTTTGACTCTTTGGCTTCTTCTAACTGGATTCTAAGACTGCAAATAATTTCCTCGGATTCTTCATTCTTCTTATTAAATCTTCCGACATGTCCTTTTGCTATCTTCAGTTCTTCTTCTAGAAAATTAGCCCTTTCCTTTTCACTCTTAAGTTCCTTTATAACTCACAACTTCATTTTGAAATTCAATCACTCATTTCTTCAACTTCTTCACTATCATCATTGTTTGATTCCTTGATATCAAGATCCGCATGATTATCAACATCTATATCTTGACCTGCATGCTTCTTTGAGTAGAGATTATGAAGCCTTTCCCAAAAAAAACTGGTCGTTGAGCATTGACCAACTTTTGGTTTTACGGGATCTGGCAGAACATTAAAAATGGCATTCATGGCTTTTGTATTGTACCTTTTAGCTTCATCGATAAATGTGTCTCCAAAAAAAACAAATTGCCATACATCATGAGCTTCCAGATGGACTATCATTCCAGATTCCCATATCAGTGATTATCTTCATCAACTTTGGGAGTTGGTGTACAACACTGATTTTCTTTAGATTTATAGACTATTATAGTACCTGAAACTTCCTTTGAACGCTTGGCGACTTTCTTCTTCAATTTTCCCATTTTTGTACTCTGAGATCTGCCTTCTAGTTATTAAGTTGCTACTGAAGGAACCTGTTCCGATTCCAGTTGTTGGAAATACTAAGAGGGGGGTTGAATCAGTGTTTCTTAGCAATTAGCACTTTTTAATCCTTTTCAGAGCATTAGTTAATCTTCAGTTATTATTATTGTTCTTCTTCAGATAATCATAAACAATAATCAACAGCAGACAACACCATATAACAATGCAGAAAGATAAAACAGTGGACACAGAGATTTTAGATGGAAAACCTCCTCCGAGTCAAAAACCACTGAATGCTTCTTAGTAATTGTCTTCTTCCCTCTTTTAAAATAAAATAATTACATCAAGATTTCAACTACAATTAAGGGAGGTATCAACCCCCTAATTCACAGGGTACAACCTGTCGAACACTACTACACCCTAAAACCTATTGCAACCGGAAGGACACCCCAACACCCTGTGAACCAGACCACAACCTGACGAGTGCCCCAACGTCCTGTTTATGAGCTACTGTCGGAAGGATGCTTCGCTACCCTGCAATTATCAGCCACAACTAAAAGGATGCCACAATGCCCAGTGTAGGCTACGACCTGCCTTAGCACCACCCTGCTGCCCTAAAGTGTTCTCAGGCCACAACCTAAAGGTGACTCCAATCACCTGCCTTGCACCACCTTGCCACCCATGTTGCACAATACTGTCTAAACTAATCACTACTCAAAGATACTCATCAAAGACTTATTGTTAATGTTGCCAAGTCAACTAACCACTGCACAAGTTGACCATTGTACACCCTGTTATCATTGATCACTACCACTACTCAACTACACATTACTGTCACTGCTCAACTCCACATCACTGTCACTGCTCAACTACACATGAATATATCAGCATTCACGAGCTCAAAAACTGGCTACCAATTGCACGTCACTGCACTGCACTGCACTGCAACAATCAATGCACCCTACAATGGTCAATGTTATTGTATTGTATGTTGAACGAATATGCATTCAATGGTTCATAGAGAAATCATCCAAATCATTGTGCCAAGCTGCTAAAGCTACTACAAGTATCAGGCATTGAAGTCCAATGATGGCACAATCCTAAATGCCTCAGGTCATCCCTATGACCTACTTTCAATGCTCTCAAACTCTGCCCAAGGAGGGTTACCAACATATGTCTTATTTCTACTACTTAGATAATCAATGTCCTAGTGCCATCATAATTTATTGTTGCCATGTAAGATCATTGTTAAAGAATGTTACAAAAATATTCTTATGTCAAATATTATTAATATTGTCACTGTTAAAGTCATCAAGATTGTTGCATATTGTATAATAGTTCACTTCAAGTTTCTATGCCTCTCACTGTATAAGATGAAACCTTTTGACTACTTCTAGTAGTGTATTATCACAAATATCAAAAACACATTCCCAAATGTAATAAGTCATTGTTTCACTGTTACAATAAAACACTATTGTTCACTAGAACAATCTCACAAACACTCTTGTCTTCACTACTTCAAGTAATCAACCACCACTTATCAAGTCAAGATTCTTTTGTATCATTGTTGTAGGTTACTTGGAACTCACAGGCATCCTTGGTTTCAAATATTCAACTTTTATAACCAAGCATAGTTATTTATGCTTGTCTTTTGCTACAATCAAACTCCCTTTATACTTGAAATCAAGGCCAAGGTGTAAATTGATAACTAGTTAATCAAATGCACTAATTTTTAAACAATCTAGTTACTTGCTGAGGTGCAATTTCCTTACGAAATTTGCCTCAATTCCACTCTTTATCATCTACTAAATATGTGCATTCACATTTCACACATCAAATGACCTCCTCATCAAATTCTTACGCATCATGATAAATTATTTCCACATAAACTTACTGAATATATCATGCATAATTTAGCATACTCTACTCATCAAAAAATTAAACAGTCAATGGTTTTAACATTTTAGTTGATGGTTTTCAGCTATCCCGTAATTACTTCCCAAATAAATTCAAACTCAATAAATATTTATAACCATTTACGAAACCAACACAGTTTCTAGAAACCACCCACATTAATAATTATAAAATAATCCTGAAATTACCTCCCAAATAAATTCAAACTCAATAAATATTTAAAACCATTTATGAAACCAGCACAGTTTTTAAAAACCACCCAAATTAATAATTATAAAATAATCCATAACCTCTGCTTATAATTATTGTGAACCACCATAAGCCATTTAAATCAATTGTTTTTCAAAACAATCCATGGTTTATATAACCAATAATCAATAAAGTAAAATTTCCATTCACCACAAATTATCCTTCCAAAATTCTAAATTGCGTAGGGTTCAAATCGCATTTCCATTATGGGTTCCAAATTTGATTATTAACTGGGTTGATAAATAAAAAGCATCACATTTAATCTATTGTGCAAATGATTTTGACTTTTTAACTTGTCTGATCCTTGCCAAAATAAACATCCCAAGAGCCAACAAGAAACCAAAAAGGAACTGATCTTTTCACTGTC
This sequence comes from Pinus taeda, assembly GCA_000404065.3. Taxonomy (NCBI): domain Eukaryota; kingdom Viridiplantae; phylum Streptophyta; class Pinopsida; order Pinales; family Pinaceae; genus Pinus; species Pinus taeda. Next base: position 61,825 of record APFE031299693.1, on the reverse strand, counting down.
TTTTTCCTTTAGGAAGTTTGAACCCTTATTTGCCTCGGATGTCCTTAACAAGGCCAAAAGTTTCAGATCATAAATCATGAATTGAGAATGTTATGTTTTTGGATATTAGACTAGGTCTCTTTCTATAGTTTTGGTTAGGCTTAATTAGGGGCTTCATGAATTAGACGTTGATGACATAAATCTTTTAACCTTGTGCACCAAGGAAGGTCGTGAGCCCTCGAGAAGGAATTAATAACATTTTCATTAATATTTAATAATATAACTTATACATGTGTTAAACACATGGAAGCCATATTAGAGAGATTACGTGCATATAATTTAACCCATAAAATTTTCCCCAATGGGGGTGACAAACCGGGCAAGTGAGTTATGCATGGGCAATAATGACTAACACATGGTCATTGGCACGGGAACAGGCCTCCCTATCCTCTCATGGCATTTTGTGTTCAAGAGGCGTTATGGTAACCTTTGTGAATTCCCCATCAACCTTGAGGAGAGTGGGAAGGCGCCATCGTCGAAGGTTTATGGAGGGTGGTGCATTTCTCTGGCCAGTAGTCTGGTGGTATCAGTTTGAGTTTGCAGAGCTTAGTTCAAATTATGGGCACGGGAGTAGGAAGAGCAGTGGGCACCTTGTCTGAGAAAGGTGGTGATTTTGTCACCGACGTCCCCTCCCAAGCTTTTGGGCTAGTACTTTGGTCAATTTCCTTTCTGGTGTGTGGTCTTTGGTTTTTTCAAGCGGGAGAGGATTTGGGTATTTGGTTCTAAAGCCAATTCAAAGGTCCTACTATGGGTGGGTGTGTTCTCCTCGGCGTCTACGCGGAAATTGGCTTGCCTTCCTCAGCAGTTCTTCCTCGGGGCTTTGCATGGTTGAGTAGCTTCTGTGGCAAAGGTGTGTTGGCTTTTGGGTGGGGTATGGTCTGTGGTTGTCTTGCAAAGGGGCAGGGATGGAGAATTGAGGGACCAGTTCCCTATTGTTGCTTAGAATTTGTGGTTCCTCATTCTTCTCTTGGTCCGATTGTTCGTGGTCTTGCCAGCGTGGGTGGGGCGACTCTTTGCAATGAAAGTTGAAGTTGGTGTTGAATTTCGTTGGTTCGCAGCGTCTCTTCTCATTGACATCGGTTTTGTTATAATGCGCCCAGTACCATGTATTGCTCGCTCCTCTTCCCCGTCGAAGCGCAATTCGATTGGTTAGAGGGATCGGGAGTCTCCTATGCAGGGGGCAGTGGCAGCAGCAGCAACCATTGGCTCTGGCTAGGTTGGTAGAATTGTTGGTTGTTCGGGTCGAGCGGTTTCTGGGGCTCGCGGTAGTCGTGATCATGGTGGCTCGGTGGGTGGTCGTGGAGGTAGTACCTCACATACTCAGCAGTGGAGTGGAGCAACACACTGCGAAGGCACGAGCAGACGGGGGAAGGTGAGTTGATCAGGGTGTGGATAGAGCAAGGAACATCAATGTTGTTTGGAAATTGTCGGGACTTGATTCAGTCAGTACTAGGATACTTGGAAACCTCGGAGCGAGCGCGGCAAGAAGAGCACGCAAAGCTCATTGCCACCTTGAACAAGATGCATTTCTTCCAGTGTCATGTCCGAGAGTGGGTCATGGTGGTCTGGCGAGGCCAGAATCTGTTATCCAAGAAGGTGGAGAAGGTGGAGTCATGGATGGCCCACTTTGAAGAGCATGTCCAGTGTTCCTTCTGCCCTCCTCCTGCAAATAATAGGAACTGAGAAATAATGCATACACAATTACTGACACCAGTGTTTTTGGACAAATTGTCCCTAGAAAAACCCCAATATGGGGAAAACCAATTCCACACATGAGGGTTTATATTATTAATAAATCTTCAGCAATTTGAGAAATACAACAATTACTTGCCTCTCACAGGCAAAGCTCCAACAAACAATTTTCTCTGCTAGCAAAATCAACTGGATAAGCATGTTCCCTTCTGCAAAATTAATTTGACCTCCCTCTGCCTATTCCCACCTCCTCCTGCTCCTTGCACTAGTGATTGGAAATGCACATTGTTGGCTCTGAGAAATTCTTTCAACCTCTGAAAATATGTTTCGGCAATTACACTACCTCCTGCAATACATTGAGGCCACTTGCACCTCCTCTGATAGTTGACTTTGGCACTATAAATCGAACTGTAGCCTCTGCAACTCGCACTGGGCAAACTGGCAATGCGCACTAGCTAAATCGACTTCCTCTCCTCCTCAGAATGGCTAGAAAACTTGTGGAGAATTTCTCCGAAAATTCTCTTCCCAAACTCTTTGTTAAACCCTGTTATTGGTGTCTCTCTCTGTGCCCTTGCTATCACTAAAAATCGCACTCACTGAGTATCTTTGTGTGTTCTCCAAAGCCCCATCAATTTGCTCTTCTAATCTCTCATTGAGCAACCAACAGCCACGATCTAATCACAATCAATGGATAACATCATCTTGACCCCATCAAGTGACATTTCCGGAAGTCTCTAGAGCAAAATTGATTTTTCTCAATTAATCTAATTTAATTAACCAATTTTCCTAAGCTGGACTTAGGAAAATAATTAATAATTGGCTAATTAATCTAATTGAGGAATTTCTTGCAAAAAAAATTCTGGGTATTGGAGAAAATGTGTTCCTTAGCCTATTAGACACCATGGAGACTAGAACACATGTCTGCTACTACCAAAAACTAACACTCCCTCTTAGCAAGGAAGGTTTTCTCCATTACTCCCATCTTATCCCTAAAGTAGACAAACATTCCCTTTCCCAAGGCCTTCGTGATAATATTTGCAATCTACTAATCTATGGGAACATATTGTAACTAAACTGATCCACGTTGTACACAATCTCTGATGAAGTGGTATCTGATGTCAATATGCTTTGACCTATCAAGAAAGACTGGATTCTCGAAGAGTTTGAGGCAACTCTAATTATCGCAGCAGATACTGGTCAAATCTAACTGCAGACCAAACAGCCCTACTAGCAGCGTCCGAAGCAAATTAGCTTCGCATGTAGACATGCTTGTTGCCATGTTTTCTACCTCCACAAAACTCAATGCCACGAACTTCTACTTCCTATTGCACGAAGAGACAACCCCTAATCCAATACTGAAGCAACACTCTGAGGTGCTTTTCCAATCCACTAAACTGTTTGCATAGTCTGCATTTGTATAACCCATCAAACTGACACCATCACCTTGAGCATATCTTAGACCATACTCTCAACTGTACCATGTAGATACCTCTATACATGTCTCAATATTGTCTAATGTACTCTCTTAGGCGCCACCATGAACTAACTAAGAGTGTTGACCGCGAAATAAATGTTTGGCCTTGTGTTGACCAAATATATGAGAGACCCGGTGAGCTTCCTATACAAGGTTGTGTCTGTTAGCACTTGAGATTTCACCTAGGCTGAGATAGACAAACCTCAAAGCTACATCAAACCATTTCACCTCGTAGCTAGCCCTACGAGGTATGAGAAGGCTCTCTCGGGTCACACTCGGTGGATTTTTCAATAGGATTGAGTTGACCAATTAGAAACATTGATTTTAGGCTAGTAAACTGATAAGGAGGGTTGATTTAAAGTTTTTGGGGTTTTTGGTGGCAATTGAAGGGATTGCAATTCAAGGTGCGGGGATTGAGCTCAGTTTTTGCAGTGGTTCTTTGGGGCAAGGTAGGAGTTTGTGCTGATGCCTTTAGCTGAGATGGGTGATCAAGGAGGAAAGAAGAGAAGCTAAAGAGGGCAAACAATGAATTTGAATCCTCTCTAGACAGTGGAAAACATAAATTTTAAACAAAATTGAAAGCTGAGCATGGCATGCATGAATTCAAACTTTATCACTTCTTTTGTTTAATTAGCAGCAAGAGATTGAGAGATGGAACACATAAACACACTTACAGTGACAGTAGGAAACACACCATCAACATAATAATCCACAAGAATCCACAATGAAGTCTGCAAAACCCTGGGCTTCCTTTTCCTCAAATTGCAGAAATATAAGTCAAAAATACAATAGCCCTTCTCCCTCTAGAGTCCAACCATGAAAATGAGAAAGAGAAGGCATAATATAGAAGGT
>APFE031299693.1:1329-56795 GCA_000404065.3 Pinus taeda | reverse complement strand
AAAACATGACATGTAACGAAAACCATTCATTGCCAAAGGACAAGCCTGCAATGTTGCCAAAGAAGTAGGTTCCTGTCTCCTATGGTGACCACCTTTCTTACGAAGCCTCTGATGTACCTCCACCTTTGTAGATGATGAATGGTCATCACCTGGCTCATAACTCTCGGTGTCTGACATGGTTTTGGGAACAAGATGAGCAAGCTGAAAGATAAATAGAACTGCTGCCTCTGCCTGCAAAATGCTGAGAAGTATGCTGTTTTCAGGGGGAAAAAATCATAAAGGAAATGTTAGGGGAGGGATTTTTTTAATAAGGAATGGGAAAATATATAAAAACAGGGATTTTTAGGGATAATTCACAAAATGCTAACATATCATCTCATTCAGGAAATCATTTGCAACGAAATACTTTATTAGGATTTTATCATAAGGGAAAACATGTATGATAGTGACTAAGGGAAAGGACATACATTTCAACAGGGGTATGGGACAACATTGTTCATTTGAGTTTTTGTCCTTTAATATACATCATGAGGCTAGCTCTGTTATTTGAAAGGGATTCATGTACATTTGGTCATAGGGGAAGGAGGGATTTACTTACATTTTTGTCAAAAGGAGATTGACAACTTCAAAAGGAAAAGAGAAAAAGGGAAAACAGGGTTTGGTTTTGGGAGACACAACAACATTATTTTGTAGACCATAACCACAACAATATGTCCATTTTCTAAATATATACAGCTGCATTTTTTAATTTTTCTTTTTTATGAATATCATAACAGCAGCCTGCCTCTTTTTTTTTATACACAGCAATCTCTTTTGTTCATATTTGGTCATTTTGGCATATTATGCTCTTTTTTCTTTTTACATAACATTTTTATATTTTTTGTTATTCTTTTGTTTTCCTTGCTGTTGGTTCATTTAGTTTGCTTGCTGTGGGGAGGGTATTAGGGTTTGGGTGGAATATGAGTGGCATTAGGGTTTTGTAAAGGGATTTGGGGAGGGATAGGTTTTTTAGGAATATGGGATGGGAAATTTAGCATTTCTTGCAAATGAAATAAGAGATAAACATGTATTAACATTTGTGAATTTAATTTAAAAGGAAACAAGGATGGGATAAGAGGGAGTTAAAACCTTGAGAAAACACACAAACCCTAGCATAATGCCTACATTAACAACAGCCAAATTCACCAATTCTCATGCAAATCTTAAAGGATAAAACCATTAGACACATCATCATTCAATCATCCCTTGGCATCATTGATGAATTTAGAGCCTACCTCGATCGATTTGGCACTTGGGAGGGCGATTTAATTGATTTGGAGGGTTTTTGGCAAACTCGGGCCGAGTGGTCGCGCCCCAGGTTCGAGTGGTCGCGCCCCCTCTGAGTGGTTGCGCACCTTCTGAAAACGCACTGTAGGAGTGGCGCTGAGTGGTCGCGCCCCGCCCAACTGGTCGCGCCCCAGGTTCGAGTGGTCGCGCCCCTTGGAAATGACCCAATTGCTGCAAATCGCCTTCTTTGAGCTCTCTCTTGTGTTTTGCAAGCTTGCAAATGCATAATGAGGCTATGAAGAGGGAAATTTAGTCTTTATAGCCCCACATTAGAAAAAATTAAATCATCAAACCCACTTTCTAATGTTGTATGTTTTGACATTCATTTTAACACTGTTTTAAGTTTCACTTTGCCTGAAATTGATCTTTTGAGTGCTTTAACTTGGTTCTTTTTGCAGGTTGACTATCTGATGGACTCTGGCGAGGAAATCAGGGTTATTGTCGGCATTCTGAAAAATTTTGAAACTTTTCCTTATTTTTGCAAATTTCACATGACCTTGGGTTTAAAAACAGAGTTTTTAAATCCAAGGTATAAATGAGTTGTAGCTGATGAAAAATATCACTGGAACATATTTACATACCTCCTTCCGGCTTGCTGGGGACTATTAGACCTTTGACTCATGACCTTGCAGTGATTTTGACCGAAACCCTAGACCTAGACTTGGGATGTCAAGACAAAAACAAAACAAGTGTAACACAAGCTCATTCACATGATATGACCTAATCCAGCAAAGCCAAGAAGGGAACAAAGACCAGCTCCTCCATCAGTGTTATGGCATGCCTAACGGGATGCAAAATTGATGCTGATGAGACACCTACATATGCATATGCAAAGAGCTGTTGATCACCGATGGAGGGCTCAAGACCGACACTAACAGTGTCCACATCTGCATCATCTGATGTGTCTCAAACAGTGTTGATAATATCGGTATCGGGAAAATATCGGCGAGGGTCCAGAAAATATCTTATCGGCAATATCGGCGAAAATATCGGCAAAATATCAGCAAATATCGGCAAGCATAAAAAATCATTTTTTCAAATTTTTAAATATAACCGATATTTTCCGGATATTTTCAAAATATCGCGATATTTTGCCGATATTTTCCGATATTTGCCGATATTTTGAAAATATCGCGATATATCGTTTTGCCGAAAATATCGCGATATTTTCGAATATCGCCGATATTATCAACAGTGGTCTCAAATCCCTTTGGCTATTCAATATACAACTCCTTCTCTATCAACCTGTTCAAGAAAATTGTCTTGACATCCATCTAGTGAATTTGCCATCCCATTACGTTGTTAGAGATAAAATGGCCCTAATGGAGTTGTATCTGGCCACTAGTGCGAAGGTCTCCATAATCTAAGCCTTCCTTCTACGCATACCCCTTAGCCACGAACCTAGCTGTATACTTCTCCACATTGCCATATGCAACATACTTCATCTTATAGATCCAATGAGAACCTATAACTGACCTGTCCACAAGTCTAGGCATGAGCTCCCATACATCACTGATCATGATGGAGTTGTATTCCTCCACCATAGCATCCTGCCACACCTAATGTTGTGCAACCTTCTCATAACTAGAAGGCTCTTTGTCGATGACCTTAGTCACCGACGCCTTGTACTAGTCTGGTTGTTTGCACTCTCTGATGCTCGCCCTAGGAGCTCCCATGAACTCCTGCGCATCTCTCAATGTCTGAAGCACATCTCTACTCCTTCTACTAGTAGCAGTTGGAACTTCCTACTCCTCATTTTGCCCACGTTGCTCCGTCTACTGTGAACTCACAGGACCTCCTACACCTGAGCTAGTGCTTGTGTTGGTCACTGTACAAGTACTTTGTTGTCCCTACGGCTGCTGCTCAACCATTGGAGCTTATGTTGGCCCACTTTGATCATCGGTTAGCAACTCACGAGATCTTCTAAAGGATTTCTCCTCCTCGAATTTTATGTCTCGTCTCACAATGATCCTCCTACTTTCAAGAATATATATCCTATACGCCTTAGACGTTTCGTTGTAACCAACGGAATAGCCCTTCTCTGCAGTTTGATCTAATTTGGTGCATTTATCATTTGGCACATGATAGTAATCTATGCTACCAAAGATCCTGAAGTGTCTGACCTCTGGCTTCTTTGTTGTGAAGACTTCCTCTAATGTTATCTTGCCCAATGCTCTGAGGAACCTTGTTTTGTATATACATTGTTGTGCCACATGCCTCTACCCATAGAAACTTAGGCATATCCTGGTCATATAGCATAGCCCTTGCTACTCCAACAATCGTCCTATTCTTTTGTTCTGCAACCCCATTTTGTTGTGGGTTGTATGGAGTTGTCCACTCTCTCCTCATACACTACTTCGCACAAAACCCCGTGAAGGCCTTATCTATATACTCGCCTCCATTGCTCATCTGAAGCACCTTGATCTTTTTATATGTGGTGTTTTCCACAAGAGCCTTAAACTCTTGGAAGCGATTGAAGAGCTCGTCCTTCGTCTTCAAAAAATAGATCCAGGTTTTTCTGGAGTAGTCATCGATGAAGGTTAAAAAATATTCATAAACATTGAGAGATATAGTAGACAACGGGCCACAAATATCCGTGTATGAACTGAAGCACGCTACTGGATCTATTGTCACTCCTTGGTAACACTGCCTTTTCGAACTTCCTAAGTACGCACCCTTTACACACACTGTCATGTTCCATGCTCAATTCTAGAACTCCTATCACAGTCTCCCTGAGCATCTTTAGTGCTCTATGATGCAAGTGTCTCATCCTCCTATGCCATAGCTCTCCCATGTCTCCGACACTACTATTGCTACTATTGATCAGTGCATTTGGAGAATCGAACTGCAACTTGTACCAAGGCTGCAGGAGAGTGCACCCCCCCTCAAATCCGCTCCTGAAGCACGCTCTGAGCGGGAGAGCATCAAGAGCACATTACCGCAAAAAAAATCACTCCTTGGCTTTCTTTGCAAATTTTCTTTTGGAAAGATGTTCCAAACGCAATTTTTTTCAAAGAAACAAGAGTTTTTTAGTGGGCCAACATAATATTCAAACCTATGGCCCTAGGATTGATATGCAATTCATGGTAGTGTTAAATTCTTAAAGTAAAAGTGGCATTCTCCTTTATCTTTCATTTTCATTCTTTTACTTGAATTTTTAACATTACCATGAAATGACTCAAGATGCTTGAGAGTGGTTCCGACCTCATTGGATTTTATATGGAGAAAGTAGAATATTAGATCTCACTCGAAATCCAGCAAACTTATCAGTTTTTCAGGATTCCAGGATTAGCGGGATTGCAACGTTTCCATTGGATTTTGTCATGTACTAGGGTATCGAACTCGTATTTAATCAAGGGCACCAAGCCCTCTATGTACCTTGATGTTAGTGACAATGGTTGTCGAACTCCTCTATCATGACCCTACTAAAAATGTACCCATCACTCAAACAAAATCTTGACTTGACATGCTACGTTTTTTCTATATTATGTTAAATCATGCTTAGAGGGTGATATTAATGACAAAGATCCCGAGATAGGCAATGATCTTGATGATATGTAGGTATTTGTTGTAGCATGATTTTTTTGGACGCTAGAGGCCATCTAGAGCCTATTTATTGATGTATTTTCCATTCATAGATGGGTTGCACTCGATCTTATTTTGGTTATGTGCACCCTTACATGCTAATACATGCTATATAAATGAGAACTTGTAGTTTGTGGCCCTGTGGTTGATGAAGATTATAAATACTAGATGAATGGTGTTATATGGTTTAGTCCATGTTTTATGTCTTTTATCACTAGTTCATCATTCTACATGCTTTTGTTGACATATATGCATCAAAATATATAAAAATATATATTATATAAAGATTCACTCCTAACCCAAGAGCTTTTGAAAATGTCGCTCCTCACTCCCAATTAGCCCTGACTTGTACAACTTGTTGCTTCAAACCCCAATCTGTTTGACTTTCTTCCAACTCTCGTGTTTGATGTACACCTTTTTCCCTACGAAGTACACATTGTACCCTTCATCCTGTAGTGCATAAATAGAAATCAGGTTCATGCTAAACCTGGCACATGCAGCACATTTGTAACATTGTTGCTCTTGCCTGACTCCCTCTGAATGTTGATGGTACATCTCCCAACTGGAGTACACTTCATTTTGTTTTCCTTATATATCTGGAAGTCCATCTCCTCTTCCTTGTAATTGGAGAAACAGTCTCTAACCCCCTTCATATGTGTTGATGCTCCATTGTCTAAGTACTAGACACCTATGGATGTGGAGCTAGAGCGGCAAGCTATGAGAACGAATTCATCTTCCAACCTAGAAGACAAATCCTCAATGTTTGTTGAAGTTGTTGTTTGTTTTCCCTTCTTATCCTTCTTTCGGTTAGGAGTCAGGACATTAGCTAACATAGTGTCCATGATAACCGCAACCAAAACACTTGACCTTGAAAAGGTCTTTCTTCTTCTTATCTCCTTTTGAACCTTGTCCCTTATCGAAACCCTTCTTCACCTTCCCTTTTCCTACCAGGGCTACATTTTCTTGCTCCTTATCAACTTTCGGTGCTTTGTCGTTGCTACTAGTTCCATTGACCAAACTGACCCTAAGCTCCTCCTGAGTGAAGTCATTCCATAGGGAACCCCAACTTGGAAGTGTATCTCACCCAGAAATCACTTGGACGAACATAGTCCATTCCTTGGAAAACCCATTCAGTGTTATATGCACAAACTCGTTGTCACTTAGTTTGTCTCCTACTGCAGCCAATTCATCTCTGGCAAGTCGAACTCTAGTAAGATAGGATGTAACGTCCTCACCCATGTGCATCTTGATGGTCCTCAACTTCTCTCGGAGAATCAACTTCCTGTTCTATGTAGGATTCTGGTACAGATTAATAATTGTATCCCACATCTGCTTCATTTTGTCCTTCTCAACAATATGTGACACAATATGATCCTTGACTCCATCAAGGATAATCCTCATTTAGCATTCTCCTTTTTATAGGTGGCCTGATTTGTGGATCTGTCAGTACGCCAGTCACATTCTTTGCATACTCCTTATGTCCATACTCATTCAAAAGGAATGACATTTTGGCCTTCCACACGCCAAAGTTAGAAGCTCCATCCAACCTGTCTTGATCTCTCAAACCTGTTGCAGCCATCTCTAGAAATCTGCAAAACTCAAATAAACGGGAGAATAAACTAAAGAACTCGAACTGGGTTAAAACTTTTGGCTTTCTCTTCATGTGCCCTACGCTGATTTACTCCTGCAAACCCTTTGCACCTAGATCAGCTCTGATACCATGTGAAATTTCATTAATTGCAGTAACTGGAATTTGATCTTCTATCTACTAGAGATTATTTGTCTTCAGAAATTTAATTACAACAAATAGTGATTAATTCATTGCTACAATCTTCACAAATAAATACAGGAACTAAGAAATAATGCACACACACAAACAAAATTATTAACACCGATATTTTTGGACAAATTTTCCCTGGAAAATCCCCAATGTGGGGAAAACCAGTTGTGCAAATTAGGATTTATATTATTAATAAATCTTCCGCAATTTGAGAATCACAACTACTTGCCTCTCATTAGCAAAGCTCCAACAAACAATTTTCTCCACCAGCAAAATCAACTGAAAAAGCAAGTTCCCTTCTACAAAATTAATTTTCCCTCCCTCTGCCTATTCACACCTCCTCCTCCTACTCGCACTAGTGATTGGAAAGGTACACTGCTAGCTCTAGGAAATTCTTTCAACCTTCGGAAATTTGTTTAGGCAATTACACTACCTCCTACAACAAACCGAGGCCACTCACACCTCCTCCAATAGCTAACACCAGCACTAGAAATCAAATATTAGCCTCTGCAACTCGCACTAGGTAAACTGGCAATGCGCACTAGTTGAATCAACCTCCCTCTTGCAGAATAATTCGGCCTCATTTCCTCCTCTAAATGGCTAGAAAATCTGTGGAGAATTTCTCCAAAAATTCTCTTCCCAAACTCTCTACTAAAACCTCATTGTTGTTGTCTCCCTGTATACCTTTGCTATCACTGCAAATCGCACTCACTAAGTATATCTGTGTGTTCTCCAAAGCCCCAACGACTTGTTCTTATAATCTCTTGTTGAGCAACCAACGACCACAATCTACTCACAATCAATGGCAAAGATCATCTTGACACCATCAAGTGACACTTTCGAAAGTCTCTAGAGCAAAATCAATTTTCCTCAATTAATCTAATTTAATTAACCAGTTTTCCTAAGTTAGACTTGGAAAAATAATTAATTGGCTAATTAATCCAATTGAGGCATTTCTTGTAAAAAAAATTATGGGTATTGGAGAAAATGCGTTCCTTAGCGTCTTAGACACCATGGAGACTAGAACACTTGTCCGCTACTACCAAAAACTAACAAAAGGCCTTGTAGGTCTCGTTGTAACCCACAAAAATGCCCTTCTTTGCAGTGGGTTCCAACTTTGTCCTCTTCTCCTCAAGGACATGTGAATAAGGCACCCAAAAATCTTGAAGTGCCCAATCTCAAGCTTCTTCCCCAAAAAAGCCCCCTCAAGAGTCTTACTCCCCAACACTCTATGTGGATTCCTGCTCTAGAGATATACTGCAGTATTACAAGCCTCAACCCATAAAAGAAAGGTAGCCTCTGATCATGTAGCATGGCTCTCATTGCCCCTACTATGGCCCTATTATTCCTCTCTACCACCCCCATTTTGTTGGGGGTTATATGGCACTGTGTACTCTCTCTTGATGTCTGCACTCATACAGAACTCCTTCATCTCATTGGAAGTATACTCGCCCCCATTGTTTGTCCTCAAGACCTTGATCTTATTCCCTGACTGGCTCTCCACAAGAGCCTTAAACTCTTGGAACCTCTTGAAAACCCAATCCTTGGTCTTCATAAGAAAATCCAAGTCTTCCTGAAGTAGTCATCTATGAAAGTGACTATCCACTCAATGATACAGAAGACATAGGACCACACACATCAGAGTGAATTAAATCAAGAACATATGCTACCCTACTTTCACTGCTTAGGAAACGAGTCTTGGTGTACTTTCCCAAACCACACCCCCTGCACACATCATGATGCTCAAACTGAAATGCGGTAAGCTTGTAACTATCTCCCTCAATACCCTCAATGCTCCATGGTGCAAGTGGGTCATCCTCATGTGCCATAACTCACACAAATCATTGTTGTTAGTTGTCAACACTAAGGCTTTGGTAGGCTGAAGCATGAACCTGTAAAGTCTACCATGTCAAACTCCAATCACTCTAGCGAAAGTGATACTGGTTCCCTTGAGATACATGAGCACCTGTCCATCTCGAAACACCACTACGTATCCCTTGTCCTCAATACTGGAAACTGAAATCATATTATTCTTCAGTCCTAGAACATATAGGGAGGTAGTGACTGCCTCTAAAAGGATACAGTGCTTACACCTACTGCTCTGACCTTGGAGTTATCTCCAAGCACCACCTCCAAACTATATCAGTCTCTGTAAAATCTATAAAGTGCTCTTTGACTCCGGTCATATGGTAGGAAGCTCCATTGTCTACAAACTAGACACTAGAAGATGTAACATTAGTGGCAAGACTCACCACTAAAGCAAACTCTGAATCAAATATTGTGGCAAGTTCATCCACCTTGGTTGATGTTGCAACACCCTTCTTCTTCCCGTTATTATGGGACACTGAAAGGCATAATGCCCCATCTTCTGACAAGCAAAGCATCTCACTTTGCTCATGTTCGATTGGGCTTTCTACTTCCCCTTCTGCTTCTTGGCCCGGCTAGAAGACCCTTGCTTAGCCTTCTTCTTGCCCTTAGTTATGAGGGCAACATTCTCCTCTTCATTGTTAGTTTTTGGTAGCATCAGAAGTGCTCTAGCCTTGAAAATTGGTGGACAGGCTAAGGCAAATGAGTTCTAAAGAACCCAGAAACCGTTTGGTGAAATTCCACCTGAATTATATTTTATTAAAATAATTAATATTTTTAATGGAGTTCCTAAGTCTAAACTTAAGGAAATTAAAATATTAATCAGTATTAATCAAAATATGGGTGAGAATAATCTAGAAGGCGGATCAAGTCATGTTTTAATCATAGTCGTTGATTAGAGACTTAATCTAGGTCGTTGAAGAATCAACCGGAAAAATATAAAATGGAAGCTTGGGGATCATTTGGAAACACACACACAGAGATTGAGGAAATCGATTTTCTGAGGTGAGAAGTTCTCAGTAGGAAAATCGATTGGGGAGATCTTGTAGCAGAGGGGCAGTGAGAATCTAGGAATTTCCGGAGAATACTGACAGAGAGGCGGAGAGAGCTTGCAGAGAGGCAGTGGAGCAGCCAAGAGAGCTGACGCAGAAAAGTTGTCTATCACGCAGAATCTAAAACTATCAAAACAGCCGAAACTGTCGGGAACTGTCGGAACTATCAAGAACTGTCGGAATTGTCGGGAGAGCTGACGCAGAAAAGTTATGTCCCGCAGAATCCATAACTGTCGGAACTGCTGAAACAGTAGAGAACTACCGAAACAGCCGGGAGAGTTGACGCAGAGGCAGCGTAGTATCCGGGAAAGTTGACGCAGAGGCAGCGCAGTTGCTAGGAGAGTTGACGCAGAGGCAGCGCAGTAGCCAGGAGAGTTGATGCAGAGGCAGCGCAGTAGCTAGGAGAGTTGACGAAGAGGCAACGCAGTAGCCGGGAGAGCTGACGCAAAAAAGTTGCCTCTCACACAGAATGCAAAACTGTCGGAACAGCCGAAACTGTTGGGAACTGCCAAAACTGTCGAGAAATATCAGAACTGTCAGGAACTGCCAAAACTGTCGAGAAATATCAGAATAGCCGGGAGAGCTAACACAAAGGGCAGAGAAGGTGATGCAAGGTTGACGCAAAGCCAGCGCAGAAATAGTCGGGGTTAGCCAGTCTTGTGCCAGATCAGTCGGAATTCTGACGGGTGAAGTGAGGTAAAACTCACTCAGATTTTCTGCCAGTATTTTCTCTGTAAAGTATTCCTAGATGAGCATCCTAGATTTGTATTCAGATATTTCTCTTGCCTAATAATAAACCCTCATAGATGTTGCACCGGTTTTCCCGCATTGGGTTTTTCTGGGGACTAGTGTCCAAAAATAAGTGTCCCCTATGTATATTGTTCTTTGCTCTGTTTTTTGTTTCATGAGATCAAATATTTAATTAGTATACGCTGCAGAAGTAATTTGCTTCAGTATTCAGAGGAATAACTTGATGAATGTAATTTAAAATATCAAGTAGGTGAAGTAGATTCAGATTTGGTGCAGTAAGGGTTCCTTCAGTAGTAGGAATTTTCACATGGTATCAAAGCGTTGATTTTGAAACAGGAAGAGCAGATCCAGTGTTGAGCAGTGAGGCCAAAAGCTGCACTTGGCAGCAATTCAAATCCCCTTGAATGGATTACACAGTCCTTGTCGGGAAGCAGATCTGAGGAAATCTCTCTTTGAGTGAGACGACAGAGAGTTACGATTTCCAGTTTGTGAGTTTGCAAAGGCAGAGGGTGAAGTAAAAACTTCTGTAATAAACTAAATTAAGTAAAAATATCTTATTAATAATTGAATGATGATTACATTTTTGTGAGAGGCCCGGGCTATATACAGCCTTAAGTGCCTCTTGGTGAACAGGCATGATCTTTGATCATGCCCTTTTGCCTAATAAATTACAACTAACTAATTTTTACATAACATTGCCTTCCTCTCGAAAAAATGCTTTGTCCTCAAAGCATACGTAACAACGGATGTTGTTGACAAAATGCATCAGTCTCCCAAGAAGCTTCTTCTTCTAGTAAGTCCTTCCACTTAATCAAGTATTCCTTGATTGTACGACGTTGAAGCTTTCTTTCTCTAGTAGATAATGGTTCTAAAATGACCCTTCCTTCATCATCCAGAGAGGGAAGCGTTGTTTGCGCAGATTGATGGTCGCCTAGTGCCCTTTTAAGGCAGGAGACATGGAAGACGTTGTGAACACAACTTTTCTTTGGAAAGCTTAAACCATACGCAACTTCGCTGATCTTTTTGTTGATCTGATAAAGTCCATAGAACATTGGTGCCAATTTATTTTTTCCTTTTTGTTTTAAGGACAATTGTTTGTATGGTTGGAGCTTGACAAACACCCATTCTCCGACTTCAAATTCTCTTTCGGTTTTGTTTCTGTCTGCTTGTTGCCTCATACGATTCCTCGCATTATTCAAGTTTTCTTTCAGTATTTGGACGATTTTTTGGGTTTCTTCTAGTTGATTTTTAACAGTAGGTAGATTTGTCTAGAGAATAGCTAGATCCTTACATTTTGGGGGCTCATATCCATACAAGGCTTGAAATGGCATCACTTTTGCTGACATATGATAAGTAGAATTATACCACCATTCAGCGAGATGCAACCATTAAGCCCACTTATTTTGTTTTTCTGTAGCGTAGCAACGTAGGTAGGCCTCCAAAGATTTATTGACAACCTTTGTTTGTCCATCTGTTTGAGGGTGATAAGCGGAACTCATATCTAGGTAGGTTCCCATGTGGTAGAACAACTCCTTCCAGAAATTACCCTTGAATTTGGCATCTCTATCACTCACAATGACTTTCGGAAAACCTTGTAATTCATATATATTTTTGGAAAATATTTCAGTGATTTGTTTAGCAGAGTATGATTTCTTTATTGCCATAAAGTGAGCATATTTGGTGAGTCTGTCGACCACTACGAAAATCTTGTCCTTGCCTTCAGATACGGGTAATCCCTCAATAAAGTCCATCGAAATTTCTTCCCATTTCTGATTTGGAATGTTTAAAGGGTGAAGTAATCAAGTGTCATAATATTTTACTTTTATTCCTTTTACATGTGTCACACTCTGCTACATACTTTTGGATATCGCAACTCATTCCTTTCCAAAAGAAAGATTGACGTGCATTGTAGTAAGTCTTAAAGAATCCTACATGTCCAGCTGACGGTGAATCATGTGACTCCTTGAGTATCTTAAATTTAAACTTGGAATTTGCATTTAGATAGATTCTTCCCTTGTACCATAGAATATCATTCTTCCATTCAAATTTTGAGTTGTTGGGAAGGTTATTGATTATCGCTGTTATTTCTGGATCCTTGGCATACTCACTTCGAATCTTGTTAAGCCATTCAGGAACAACAACCGAAATTGCAAGTAGTGTTGGTTCTTCATCTTTCCTGGATAGGGCATCTGCTACTACATTGTCTTTTCCCCTTTTATGTAGTAATTCCATGTCAAAGGAGGCAATTTTTTCAATCCATTTTTGTTGTTCTTCGGAAAGTGTTTTGTGTTGAAGGAGGTGTTGGACACTGTTATGGTCTGTTCGAATGGAGCACTTACTTCTCAAAAGATATTGCCTCCACTTAGCTAGTGCGTGCATAATAGCGAGCATTTCTTTGTTGTAAGTGGACTTGAGGCATTCTCTTTTATTGAGCTTCCTACTTTCAAAAGCTATTGGATGCCCTTCTTGCATTAACACTACAACTATACCGAATCCGGAAGCATCACACTTGATGATAAATGGTTTAGAAAAATCTGGTGTTGCCAATACCGGGGCATTAGACATAACTTCCTTTAATTTTTCAAAACACCTTCCTGCTTCCTCATCCCATAGAAATGAATTCTTCTTTAAAAGGTTTGTCAGAGGCGCAGTTATATGTGCATAGTTTTTTATAAACCTCCGGTAATACCAAGTCAAACCTAAGAACCCTCTCAGCTTGGATACATTAACTAGTTTGGTCCATTCCTTTATAGCTTTGATTTTATTAGGATCCACCTTTACGCCTTCATGGGATATAATGTGTCCAAGGTATTGTACTTCTTCCTTTCCGAAGGTGCATTTGGATTTTTTTGCATAAAACTGATGCTCTTTTAGTAGTGTAAGAACTTTATCCAGATGTTGTAAGTGCTCCTTCCAAGTTTTACTATAAATTAAAATATCGTCAAAGAATACTAATACAAACTTCCTAAGATGTGGACGAAATAATTCGTTCATAGTTGCTTGAAACGTTGCTAGTGCATTGGTTAACCCAAACAGCATTACTTTAAACTCACAGTGACCTTCGTGTGTTCGGAATGTCGTTTTTGGTATGTCTTCCAACCTGATTCTGATTTGATAATAGCCTGACCTTAAGTCCAATTTTGAGAAGTATTTTGCGCCATGTAGCTCATCCAACATTTCATCAATAAAGGGAATTGGGAACTTGTTTTTAATTGTTATTTTGTTTAATCCTCTATAATCAATACATAGCCTGAATGAAGCATCCTTCTTCCTTACCAATACCACTGGAGCAACATACGGACTTTTACTTTTCGAGATGATCCCACACTGTAAAAAGTCTTGGATTAATCTCTCAATTTCCGTCTTTTGGTGACGCGGATATCGGTATGGCTTGATCTTAACAGGGTCTGACCCTGCTTTGACTTCTATTGTATGCTCAATTTCCCTGTTAGGAGGCATTTTCATAGGTAGGTCTTGAAATACTTTTTCATGCTTCTGAATTAGATCTTGTATTTCTGGTGACTCTTCACTGATCATATTTGCAGATAACATTTCTAATTGGTGACATTGTACTACATAAGTGGGTGCTCCTTTTCGAATCATCTTCATCATCTAAGATGACGACACAATTTGATTCTCTAGTGCTTGGAATTCGTGTAATTTGTACCTCTGACCTCCCCATTTAAATCTTATGAATTGTACTTGATGGTTGGCAGCATAAGTGCCTAGAGTTCGTAGCCATTGGATACCTAAGACTACATCTACTCCACCTAATGATACCGTGAAGAACGGAGATTCCAAATTAAAGTCTTGAATCTGCAATTTGACCTTATGGCATTTCCCTACCTTTTCAATCTTCTTACCATCAGCTACCATCACCTTCATGTTTGGTAAGGGAAATGAAAAATATTGAGTCTCTTTGCCACGGTTGCATCTAAAAAATTGTGTGTGCTACCAGAGTCGATGAGAACCACTACATTGTTCTTCTTTATATGTCCTTTCAACTTTAAAGTCTAATGTTGTGATATTACCTGTCATAGCTGATAGTGACACTTGTGGAATGCTTTGGTCATCTAATTCTGGTGAGAATTCTAGGGCATCTTTTGTTTCTTCTATGTCAGAATCCTCACTGTTTGAATCATTAGTTGCTTCACAATTATATGGGTTCTTTGATTCTTTTCCTTTAACACACCTATGTTTGGGGTCCCACTTCTCACCACAGCGTTTGCATTTGCCTTCTTTTATCCTTTGTATTTCCACATTAGATTTTTCACCTTCACGACAATGTGGTGGAACATATCTTGTATTATTTGAATCCACAGACTGGGGCACTCTTCGTCTTGAATATACTTTTTCCAGTTTTGACCACAGTATTTGTTCAAATTTCTTTTCAGCAGTTTT
Source organism: Pinus taeda (assembly GCA_000404065.3). Taxonomy (NCBI): domain Eukaryota; kingdom Viridiplantae; phylum Streptophyta; class Pinopsida; order Pinales; family Pinaceae; genus Pinus; species Pinus taeda. The sequence goes on along the minus strand of APFE031299693.1, from coordinate 42,035 downwards.
TGCTTTTCGTCTTGCTACTTCTATTGATTTAATGTCATGAAGGTCAAGTTCTACTTGTAAATGAGTTTTAAGTCCGGAGATGTATGATTGAACTAGACGAGACTCTGATAAACCAGGTACTCGTGTCACTAAGGTCTCCCATTGTTGAGTGTACTCATCCACACTTCCTTTTTGTCGTAATTTGATGAGTGATGAAAAAAACTCTTCTTCCCTTACACCTTGGAATCTTTTAAAGAATGCATCTTTAAATTTCCTCCTACTGATGGCAATTGTCGTCTTCTTCCACCACATATACCAATTATATGCTTCTCCTTCCATTTTCATGGATGTGTGCCTAAGCTTTTCGTTATCATCGTTGATGCCATAAATCTCGAAGTATTCTTCTGCTTTATTTATCTATGCAACATTGTATTTTTCGTTCCCATTGAATTTAGGCATCTCAACTTTTGCCCTTTGCTGAAATGTCACTAATGGTTGAGAGAAAAAAGGGTGTTGATTGGTAAATGTATCCCAAAGTTGCTTATTTGAAAAAGTCACATTACTATTTCCTTGGTGGGGCATCGCTGATTTTTTTGGAGATTCACCTTTTTCTTGAGAATCTGTTGATTTTGTTGAGTCTAATGAATTATGCTCTTGATTTCCTCCATCTTCTTGGAGTAGTTGTTCGGGTATAATATTCTGCTTTCTACACAAGTGGTTCAGCAATGCTAAGGTCTGGTTTTGATTCATTTCGTATTGGATATGGTTCTGCCCCATCCGTAGTTCTATTCGATTTGTCATATCCTGAAGCCTCTTGATATCGTCAGAATGCCCATTAAACTTATTCTCGAAATCGACTAATTTTTTTATTGAAATCATCAGAGTGGCTAGTAATCCTATTCTCCAATTCAATCAATCTTTTATTAAAATCGGCCATTGAAATTGACATTGAGCGAGTTTGTGGGGGTGTAAATTTGTCTGCCAGCTTAAATTATTATTATTATTTTTATTTTTATTTTTTCAATAATCAATATACATTTATATATAATTTTTTATATAATTCAATTAATTTAAATTAATTAATTTAATTCAATTAATTTAAATTAATCAATTTAATTTAATTGACTTCAATTAAAACAACGGCAATGTATATACGATGGGACGGTGGGATGTGATGATTGGGGTTTGCTGAAATTGCGAGTCGTCTAACAGTCAACGGGCAATGGATGACACAGCGAGGGTGCAAAGAGAACGGCAAGACAGGGACGTGGTGCGGCAAGCACAACCGGAGCTAGGCTAGCGAGCACGACAACAAATATGGCACGGTTTAACGACAGAATGGTGATAGGGCGGAGCGATACAGGTACAAACAGCGAAGAAGAAAACGAAAGCTGAGCCAGTGGGCACGACAGCGGAAATGAAGGATGATGCGGCCGAGGTAGCAGAACGGGGGAGATAACGGATGACGCAACAGAGATGAAGATCGTTGATTGCCAAGCGAGAAGATCGTTCACTCTGATACAAGATGAAGTAAAAACTTCCGTAATAAACAAAATTAATGATGATTACATTTTTGTGAGAGGCCTAGGCTATATACCGCCTTAGGTGCCTCCTGGTGAATGGGCATGATCTTTGATCATGCCCTTTTGCCTAATAAACTACAGCTAACTAATTTTTACATAATATTAACTAATTTTCACATAACAGAGGGAGTGACGCAGAGCCTCAGCGCAGTGCTTGAAGGGTGCAGTTTCTGTCAGGGCAGAAATCCGCTGGAGAAAAACAAAAAAAAAAAAAAAGACACATAGAAGAGAAATTTTCTCCTCAGAGAACTTTCTGCCAAAAAGTTCAAAATTTCTCACTTGCTGAGCAGCTGAGCAGTGCTAAGCTATGACTAGAGGAGTCAAATCGACAGTTGGGTGAAATGGCATCGCATGGGCTCAGAGATCAGAACAGGTTGGAAGGAGCTTCCAATTATGTCATATGGAAGACCATAATCTTAGCTATTCTGGAGGAATATGATCTCGAGGCCTACGTCAATAGTGTTGTAGTTGTTCCTGCTGGCAACGATAAAAAGAAGAAGTACAAGGCCAAGTAGGGGAAGGCAAAGAGGCTCATTCTCAATGGAGTTCGAGATCATGTGGTCTCACACTTGCAAGGCAAGGATACAGCGCGAAAGATGTGGGAAGTCTTGTCTTCTCTGTATGAAGGCTCTTCCGAACAGTGGAAGATGCATTTGGAGCAGAAGTTTCAAAGGACCTTGATGCAGAAAGGAGAAGGGGTAAACCTCTATCCTCGGCATCTTCAGAACACTAGAGACCAGCTTGCTACAGTGGGGTTCACTCCTCAGTCTATCACGATGGTGAGGATAGCCTTGAATGGAGTCTCGGATGAATGGCAAGTTTTCGTCCAAAGCATATTGAGCAGGGAAAAACTACCTTCATGGGAGGAGATGTGGGCGGCTTTTCAACAGGAGGAGTTAAGGAGGGACCTAGTGAAGGTCAACCTCAGTGGCAATGGTGGGAGCGGCACAAAGATGAAGGAGGAGGAGGAGAACGCAGCTCTAGCATCGAAGGGACAGCAAAAACTGAAGCAAAAGAGGAACATTTCGAAGGTGAAATGTTTCAGTTGTGGCAAGGTGGGCCACTATGTATCCCAGTGTCCTTTGAAGAAAAAGGACAAGGATGAGAAACATGATCCTAAGGTTGTTTCAGCAAAGATCAACAAGGATGAGTTTGTCGCCCACACATCTCTAAGAGGGAGAGGGGGCGATATTGAGTTGTAGTTGAGAGGACTACATGTGGGCAGGATCCTTGAGGAATCCACCTCTTAAATCAATTCCTTGCTACAGGACCTCGAGATTCAGTAGTAGCGAGATGGTCTTAGTGTTAGATGATGCAGTGGATTGTTTGGAGGACAAATGCAGTAACTTGGACCATAAACTAATCAGTGCAGAACAAGGTTGGCAGCAATGCCATTGGCATAGTGCAGAAGTCAACAGCAGCGCAGAAGATTCAGAGGGTCAGCAGTAGCCAGACTCCAGCATTCATTGTATTATGATGAACACAGTTAAGTTCAACTAATTTTGGATGTTTTTCAGTTGCTTCTCTCAGCAACTGAGTTGCCATACGGATGCAGTGTTAGCAGTGGCAGTGACTAGCAGCATAGCAAATGCAGCGTTTGAGAGGGAGTTGTAGTACAGATGCAGCAGTGGCAGCGGCAATGTCATGGGTAGCAGTAGCACAATGTTGTTGGCAGCAACAGTGCAGAAAGGAGGTGCTTCAGAAATAGAGCAGCATGCAGGTGGACATTGTTGCTAGAGCACTTTCGTCACTAAGAGGGAGTGCTAGTTTTTGGTAGCATCGGAAGTGCTCTAGACTTGAAAATTGGTGGAGAGGCTAAGGCACAAGAGTTCTAAATAACCCAGAAACCGTTTGGTGAAATTCCACCCGGATTGTATTTTATTAAAATAATTAATATTTTTAATGGAGTTCCTAAGTCTAAATTTAGGGAAATTAAAATATTAATGTGTATTAATCAAAATATGGGCGAGAATGATCTAGAAGACGGATCAAGTCATGTTTTAATCTCAGCCGTTGATTAGAGACTTAATCTCGGTCATTGAAGACTCAATAGGAAAAGTATAAAATGGAGGCTTGGGGTTCATTGGAAACACACAGAGAGATTGAGGAAATCGATTTTCTGAGGTGAGAAGTTCTCAAGAAGAAAAACAATTGGGGAGATCTTGCAGCAAAGGGGCATTGAGAATCTGGAAGGACTTTCCCGAGAACACTGACAAAGAGGCGAACAGAGCTTGTGGAAAGGCAACGCAGCAGTCAGGAGAGTTGATGCAGAAAAGTTGCCCGTCACGCAGAATCCAGAACTGTCAAAACAGCCAAAACTGCTAGGTACTGCCGGAACTGTCAGGAACTGCCAGGAATTGTCGGAACAACCGGAAGAGCTAACGCAAAGGCGGCACAGTAGGCAAGAGAGCTGATGCAGAAAAGTTGTCAGTCATGCAGAATCCAGAGCTGTCGGAACAGCCGGAATTGACGGGAACTGTCGAAATAGCCGTGAGAGCTGACGCAGAGGCAGCGCAGTAGCCGGGAGAGGTGACGCAAAAAAGTTGCCTGTCACGCAGAATCCAGAACTGTCGAAATAGCCGTGAGAGCTGATGCAGAGGCAGCGCAGTCGCCGGGAGAGGTGACACAAAAAAGCTGCCTGTCACACAGAATCCAAAACTGTCGGAATAGCCAAAATTGTTGGGAACGGCCGGAACTGTCGAGACTGCCAGAATTGTCGGGAACTACCGTAACAGCCAGGAGAGTTGACGCAGAGGGCAGAGAACGTGACATAAAGCTAGCACAGCCGGGGCTAGCCAGTCTTGTGCCTTATTAGCTGGAATTCTACCGAGAGAAGTGAGGTAAAACTCACTCAGATTTTCCTCTAATATTTTCTCTGTAAAGGATTGCTAAATGAGCATCCTAGATTTGTATTCAGATATTTCTCTTGCATAATAATAAACCTTAGAGTTGCTGCACCGGTTTTCTCGCATTGGGTTTTTCCAGGGACTATTGTGTCCAAAAATAAGTGTGTCCTATGTATCTTGTTCTTTGCTCTGTTTTCTGTTTCATGAGATCAAATACTTAATTAATGTAGGCTGCAGAAGTAATTTGCTTCAGTATTCAGAGGAATAACTTGATGAATGTAATTTAAAAAATCAAGTAAGTGAAGTAGATTCAGATTTGCTGCAGTAGGGGTTCCTTCAGTAGTAGGAATTTTCACATTCTTCAACCCCTCCACGTTGGCTGCCACTCTTGGCACTCCTGGTCTCCTCCTGGTTGATATCATCCCACATTCTCCTCCAATCTCGAAGATGTTCTCTAGTAACAATGCCATCTATGAATCCATCCCACTTCTTGGGAAAACCACTCAGTGTTGTCATGGTCAATTGGTCATCAGGGATAGCCTCTCCCACTGTAGCCAACCCATCTCTCATCTGTGTGATCTTGGTAAGGTATGGGGTCACTGTGTCAATCTTGGCCATCTTGGTGTTTCTTAATTTCTCATGTAACACCATCTTCCTATTCTCATTAGTGCTCTGGTAAACTGTTATCGAGGACTCCCACATCTCATAAGCAAACTTCTTCCCTAATACATGAGGTATAAGGTGGTTTTTAATTGCATCTAGAAGGATCCTCTTAGCCTTCACATTGTGCTTGTTGGATTATGCCAACTGAACTTGATCAGTAGGTGGAACTACAACACTCTCTACAATATACCACAACTCAAACTCCTCAAACAACAAGACTATCATCTCCTTCCAGGGACCAAAATTTCCAGCCCCCACTCAACCTATCCTCCACCCTCAATGATCCGAAATTGATCAATCGATAATCAAGGATCTAGAAAAAGCCTAAAAAGTCAAAGTTACTGGATTCAAGTGGAAGCATCACCATTGCGTAGAGCTCGCAGAAACAACTCCAATGCAACTTGAACGAGTGCATTTGGCCTCCGATGAATGAGAAACTACTTGTTGAAGTTTTTGACGAATCAGTGCATGTCGCATTTTTGCTCAACACATGGCATTGATAGTCAACAGATCAAGGTCAACTTTAGTTTTTGAGTGCAGATCTTCATTACATGGTGAAAGTATAAGTCTCATAGCACAAACATATGGTTTATGAAACATATATTAAAATATGTTATGGTATTAAATTTTAAGCCACACACCATATATTAAACATGTGATGTCGCAAATGGATATGGGTTCAAAAACCTAAGTTTAAACATGGCAACAAAATATATTGCAAACTACATGTTACAATGCATGGTGCAGGTTAATATTAAATTGTTAAACCATGTGAGAACACCACCGCGGAGTTGGTACACGATGGAGCCTTTCGGCCTTGACAACACCGCCGTTATCACCGCTCCAAGCCGCGGGATCCACCACTCCACTGTGTTCACATGCCACGGGTTCTAATGTGATACCACCGCCAAGAATGCTATGCTAAGTTTAATACGTAGTTCAACACATTTGCCACAGAATCTCCGCTTCAAACCATAGGAACAAACGATGTGACGTGTTCCGCATCCATCGTGACCGCAACAGTTCCACCTCTCCGCCATTCACATGCTATATTCGATGTGGTTGTAACGATTTATGCCACGGGGTATAAGACGATGGGTTTGGGTTGTAACTATATGCTAAGTTTGGGAAACCATATAAACATGCCAAAGTTTAAGGTAGTATATAGTTGATATGTGCATAGTGGGCCTAATGGTTAAGAGCATGTGTTTCCTCCGAAGAGGTCACAGGTTCAAAATCAGAGGGGGTAGAGTATGTATGCCTTCGTAGACTTAGCAGTCAAATTGCTGCGCGGAGGTGGGTCCCTTGTCCCACAAACAAAGGGGTCTCATACACCAATTTGGTGTCTGGCTTGGCTGTGACCTTAAAAATGGATTATTAATAAGTAATTATTATTAATAAGTTTCCATTGCACCACATGTAATGTTTTATATGGTGTGGTTCTAAACAAATATTAACAATAGAACCATAATGTTATATGGTTATAACAATGCGATATGTAATTTAATTCATACTATGTTTTCCATTAGGGTTTGGTCACAAACACTATATATACATGTAATGTTATGCCATCAAGGGGCAGAGGAGATAGGAAAAGTGAGCTTGGTTCCTTGACCGGAATTGTAACATTCTATGGAGCCGAAGAGTTTTTAGGGTAGTTTTGGAGACTTGGAGGCGAAACTTTGCACGTTGATTCCTGGAGCTGTAAGAGGTCTTTTTCTAAGCTATCAGTTGCGTCAGAATTCTAAGGTCGAGTAGAACACAGCTGGACCAGCCAAGGATCTTGTTGATGTAACTTTGATGTATTTTTTGTGCTTTGAAGTTTTAATATCAAGGCCTCCCCATTGAAGACCAAAGCCCTGAGATGTAGGCTTGAAGATAGTGAACTTTGTTAATAATCTCTTGTGTCGCTTTTCTTTTCATGATTTGCTATTTTATTTTGCTGCAAAATTTCTAATCGGTTCTTCATGCTTGTGCTTAATGGTGTTTTTAAAGAATCATGCATTAACACTTTCTAAGAGACAATAAATCACATTTCAATTAAAGATCCTTTTTTGGGATCATTTGGTATCAGAGCGAGTTGTTGATAATTGTGATTTGAAGTGTGCATGATCACCATGAGCAAATCAAATCTTGGTGAAGGAGAACTTGTTGAAGGAGATCCAGAAGTTGGCTCGAGAAGGACAACTCGAGGAGAAGAGATGGTTGAAGAAGGAAGCGGTGATCATCCGTTTGGATCTGATGCAGGCTTCGTAGATGCTTTCATGACCTTGCAAGCCATGGTCGAAGAAATGTATCAAGAGTTTAAGAAAACAAAAGGTCAAGACGAAAAATCCAAAGATGAAGAAGGACAGCCATCACAATCTAGAAAAGAAGATGAAAGCGATCAAAAAGACACTATCACTTCTCTCTTGATCCACCTGAAACTTCGAAACCATTGTTGAAACTCGATGTTAAGTTCGAGTTACCCATGTACAATGGAGAAGTTGATGCCGCAAAGCTTGACAACTGGGTCAGGCAAATGGAGGTATATTGTAGCATGCAATGGATCACTGAAGATGAAGTCAAAATCAGACTAGCATCGCTTTGTTTAATAGGCACAGCATTGATCTAGTGGTAGAGTAAGTTACAGAAAGGTATTGAGCATATCAGTAAGATTTTTCCATCATGGTTTGATTTTATTACTACACTTAGAAAGCAATTTTATCCATTGGGATATAAAGAAAAAGCTTTAATAGAATGGCAAGGACTAAAAGTTAAGAGTGGTCATTCAGTGCAGGAATATACAGATAAGTTTCGTAAGAAGGCGTTGATGTTAGATATTCCTTTGTATACTCAAGAAACTATAATGAAATACATGGGAGGATTACCTGAGTACGTTCGCAACATTGTATTTATGTTCGGTCCTACTAACCTGGATGAAGTGGCAATACAAGTGACTTACATTGAAGCAGGTAAGTTAGGAGTTGGGGTAACATCAGAATCGACAGCCAGAATGGAGAGCAAGGGAAAAGGGAAAGTGAAGAAAGTAAACATCACCAAGAAGGAGGTTGAAAATATCTCTTGTAAACATTGCAAGAAAGAGGGCCATGACGAGGATCACTGTTGGTAATTGCATCCCGAAATGAAACCAAAGTGGATCAGAAAAGGGAAGCAAAAGGTTGCAGCAACAGCTGTTGGACCTAGGGTCATATTCAAGCGACGAGACGCAGATCGCAACATTGGTTATGACTAGTAAACCTAATGAAGGTAATGATTCTAACAGTTCCAGGCGCAATTTATTTCATATAAGAGTTGTTATGAAACATACAAAGATCGACACATTGTTAGATAGTGGATCTCAAGTTAACCTAATTTCAGAAAAAGTGGTTAAGCAATTGGGATTGAAAACCATAAAGCATCGTAAACTGAATACTTTAATTTGGATGAGAAGAAATCATAAATTACGAGTAACTGAGCAATGCATGTTACCATTTGCAATAACTTCTCAATTTAAGGATAAGGTGATGTGTGATGTGGTAAAATTAGATACATGTGGGATGGTCTTGGGTAGCCCGTATTTATATGATAGAAAAGCGACCTTTTACAGGGAACAGAATCAATATCACTTATTCAAAAAAAGAATTGAATATGTTGTACATTCTCATAACACAAAAGCGGATAAATCTATTTTTATCATTGAATAGTTAAAACAAACAACTTATGCCAGTAAAGATGTTGTGGTACAATCTAAAGAACCTAAGCAAGAGATCATTAAAGTTAATTACAAACAGAAAGACATGCTTGAGGGATCTAAAATTGAACATCAACAAGAGTTGCAGCATGATAAGTTGAGTTTTGTTTCAGCGATGAAAGGAAAGCAAGGTATGGTTACAGCTATGTCAATACTTTCAATGTTGTTAATGGGTTTATTACTGTTTAGTGGTGTCTGGATATTAGCAGCAAATATGAATGTAGATGTGGGTGAAAAAGGACTTCATATATTCTGCAGTTTGTGTGTTTTGCTGACAATTGCATGGATGAATAAAGTGTACAAGTTCAGAACAGGGTGGAAAGATACCGGCCAAGTGGGAAAACGGAACCCACATTTGTTTTATGGAACTTAAGCCTTTTGGTGGTCCAAAAGGTCTCAACGGGGAGGAAATGATCCGAAATTGATCAATGGATGATCAAGGATCTAGAAAAAACCTAAAAAGTCAAAGTTATTGGATTCAAGTGGAAGCAGAGCCATTGCGTAGAGCTCATAGAACAACTCCAATGCAACTTGAACGAGTGCATTTGGCCTCCAAATGAATGAGAAACTGCTTATTGAAGTTTTTGACGAATCAGTGCACGTCGCATTTTTACTGCTCAACACATGGCATTTACAATCAATAGGTCAAGGTCAACTTCATTGTGAGTGCAAATCTTCATTACATGGTGAAGGTATAAGTCTCATAGCACAAACATATGGTTTATGAAACATATATTAAAACATGTTATGGTATTAAATTTTAAGCCACGCACCATATATTAAACATGTAATGTCCCAAATGGATATGGGTTATAAACCTAAGTTTAAACAAGGGAACGAAATATAGTGCAAACTACATGTTACAATGCATGGTGGAGGTTAATATTAAAGTGTTAAACATGTGACAACAGTGAACACCACCGCAGAGTTGGTACACGTTGGAGCCTTTCAGTCTTGACAACAACGTCGTTATCACCGCTCCAAGCCACGGGATCCACTGCACCACCGTGTTCACATGCCACGGGTTCTAATGTGATACCACCGCCAAGAATGCTATGCTAAATTTAAAACATAGTTCAACACACTTACCACAGAATCTCCGCTTCAAACCATGGGAACAAACGAAGTGACGTGTTCTGCATCCACCGTGACTGCAATAGTTCCACCACTCCGCCATTCACATGTTATATTCGATGTGGTTGTAATGATTTATGCCACGAGGTATAATACGATGGGTTTGGGTTGTAACTATATGCTAAGTTTGGGAAACCATATAAACATGCCAGAGTTTAAGGTATTATATGGTTGATATGTGCATAGTTTCCATTGCATCGAATGTAATGTTTTATATGGTGTGGTTCTAAACAAATGTTAAATAGAACCATATTGTTATATGGTTATAACAATGCGATATGTAATTTAATTCATACTATGTTTGCCATTAGGGTTTGGTCACAAACACTATGCATACATCTAATGTTATGCCATGAAGGGGCAGGGGTGATAGGAAGAGGTGAGTTTGGTTCCTTGAGCGGAATTGTAACATTCTATGCAGCAGAAGAGTTTTTAGGGCAGTTTTGGAGACTTGGAGGTGAAACTTTGCATGCTGATTCCTAGAGTTGTAAGACGCCTTTTTCTGAGCCGTCAATTGCGTTGGAATTCTGAGGTCGAGTAGAACAGAACTGGACCAACCAAGGATCTTGTTGATGTAACTTTGATGTATTTTTTGGGCTTTGAAGTTTTAATATCAAGGTCTCCCCATTGAATACTGAGGCCCGGAGATGTAGGCTTGAAGATAGCCGAACTCCGTTAATAATCTTTTGTGTCGCTTTTCATTTCATGATTTTCTATTCTATTTTGCTGCAAAATTTCTTATTGGTTCTTCATGCTTGTGCTTAATGGTGTTTTTAAAGAATCATGCATTAACACTTTCTAAAAGACAATAAATCACATTTCAATTAAAGATCTTTTTTTGGGATCACTCAATCCAGTAGCCATCTAACCCTATCAACCAACACAACTTCTGAACACTGAAACTGAACAAACAACCTCCTTCTCAACCACAAATATCTGGGTATATAGTCTAGTTTATGCTTTGTTGGTCATTGTTTATCAATTGTTGGTTCACTAGTGCTCTAATACCATGTAGAAATTTTGTGTCCTGTAGCCCCAACCCGGTTTCGATTTGTTTTTCTCATCATGTTTAATGCCAAAACCCCATGTTCATTGTTGAGTTAAACATGAATATAAACTTGCAACTTGAATACTAAAAGACTACCACTACTTTTCACCTTCACTTTCAGCTGATAAAAAATTTCACAAGCATGCACACAATTTTTGGAAGAAAATTTGGTCAACACAAACACTAGAAAAATCCCGAAGGGAAAGCCAGTTAGAAAGAGGATTTTATTTTTCTTTTCTCAGAGAATTTATTACAGCATTAATTACATAGGGGTACTTATCTCTCCCCTCGTTGTCTAGGAAATCATGTCATTGTCCTTGAAACTCGTGCCATTGTCTAGCAATCAATGCCCTTGGAATGTGTGCCATTGTTCAACTTCTCACCTCATTTTTCATGTCACTGCCAGACTTCCAACACCTCGAATTTCAAGCCCTCTACCTAGAATTTTATCCTTAAAATTCAGGGCCCAAATCCAAAATTTCTACCATGAATTTCATGCCACAAACCCGCACTCTTCTCCTTGAAATTTGAGCCTATCAAGCATGCAATAAATGCTTTGACTCTCCATCGAAAATTGCATTGTAGCATCCTCAAATTATGCACTGGGAGAGATTGTTGAACCCTCTCAGTCTATGTGCCACCTCTTAGTACTTCCTCAACCTGTGTGCTACCTCCTAGCCTAGAAATTTGGGCCAGTTGATGGTCTCTCTTTGCTACTACACTTGCTATCTTAGCCTCTCCTTCACCTTTCGACTTCTCCTCTCCTCTTCTCTTCTCCAACAACTAAACATGAAGAATGAGCTCTCACTTTGACTTTTTCCTCCTTTTAGTCTCATAATGATGAGAATCCCTATCCCTAAGATCAAGGGCTAAGATTAGATCTCAACTTCTCTTGATCAAGGGTGTAGATCTAATCTCCCATTAACCCCCTCCTATGTCTCCCTCTTCATTAATAAGCCCCTCTAGTCACTTTAATAACTTTTTGTACCATATACCTTTTTCTCATTAAATCACACTCAAAAGGTGGGTTCACTTTGTGTTCCAAGGCTTAGGCAAATAACACTAGGAAACACCTCCTTGGTAGCTTTTTCAACATTCTCGAGAGTATGTGGAAGTGAATTATGTATACGAGTGTTATCCGATGCAATATTACTCAAAGGGGTACCAACAAGGGTTACAAGTGTCTCCAATCGAGTGAAACCTCTAGCATTTTATCTCTGCATGCTACCTCGGCCACAAAAGTTTACCCGCTTAAAGATGGATCTGTGTTAATTAAAGATGTCAAAACATATATATATATATATATATGCTAAAAAATGTGTGAATGTGCTCTAATACCACTTGTGACGTGTCAAATAAAAATATTCAAAACAAAAGTTAGTTATTACTCAAAAAGTATTGCAAAAAGAAAGAGAATTGCAAACACAATGATAATATGAATTGGAATACTATACCTTTATTGATATAAAAGCAAATTTCACTTGTCTCTTCGAGGGGGCAACCTCCAATAGATCAAATCTTAGATTATAAATGATTTTCAAGACACATTTTACAATGCTTCTACATCTTTATATAGTACTTTCTAATCCCCAAGAATATTCTAGAAAGAAACATTCTAGTAGGCGAAACCTTCTAGTAAGCCTTGCTACAATAATCATGTTCACACTATAACATGGGCCTTATTTACTAGGGATGGCCTTCATACAATGTGATACATAGTAATCTATCGAGGAAGTTAGGAACCTAACATGAAGTGTGCCCTAGGAGAATGTGCCAAGAGTGGTCAGACCTCAATAACAAAGTATTGCTCCATATGCCATGTTACAAAGATATCTAAACAACCCAAGAGAGTGTTCCCTATAGGAGTGTGCCAACCTCTCAAAGAAACAATAAAATAATGCATGCTTGGTAATTGTGCCCAAGAAGAGGGTTATGCCTCTAGAAAGCCTTAACCAACTCCAACTAAGACCTTCAAGTGCGAAAAGGAAGTCAATGAAGTAGTGTGCCCTAGCTATTAACCTTAATCTAAATAAATTAGATTATAATTTAATTTAACCATTGAACAATTAAATCAATCTCAACATATGTGCATAAGGTTAATACTCAAATATAGCCATAGTCCCTCTCCAAATAGTCACCAAAAAATTAAATCACCATGTGTGGCAATGAGGGGTGCACTCTAATAATGGGTCGTACCATGTAAAGAAAAGATGTTCTCCCTACCAAAAGACCACCATGATAACAACAAAATATAAAGCCCAACCTAATGCACACCACCACCAGGAGATTGCTACAACAAAAATCATCATCTAACATTAGGAAAAAGTTAGATTACCATCAAATTGTATGTTTTACCCCACCTTTTAACTCAAACTTAGGAAATAACACATCAATGAGGGAGCTAATATCATGGAACAGATTTCCCTAGGTGATGTCTAGCAAATGTTACAGCATTAAGTTACATCACCTAGGAAAACCCCACAATGGTAACATGCATCACCCCACCATAGCAACGTCATAAGATAAGAGGTCGTAACAATGTGCCAACCCATCCAATCATCAAGTATGATCCCCATTACACATCCAACATATGAGGACCATGTAGAACACTCCATCCTAGTGACACCAACATCATACATCAACACACTAAGTCACTAGTAAAAATCAGAAATATCATGAAACATATACCTCCTAGCATCATCATCCAACCCCTTGGGTAGCTAGAACCAATGTTGCATGACTCAAACTCGTATAAGACTCGTCTGGCTATTAAATCGGCGACTCATATAAGAATTGAAAACAACTCGTATAGGACTTGTATAAGACTCGGCAAAATATAAAAAATAATAATAATAATAATAATACTTAAAATATGGTAAATTTTAAGCACAAAAAGAGAAATTGAAGATATTTCTAATCCTTATAAGTTATAAAACCACAATATATGTAATAATCCATAACATCATCTCATACCTATGATAGTACAACATAACATATTCGCTTTTTCTAAGCAAAAAATTTAGATAGTGAATAGGAAAAGGAATCATGATTCCATAATCAAAAAAAAAATGGCATCAACTTTAAAATTCAAGTACATATGTCATAAATGATAAGTCATAATATCATAACAATCTTGAGTCTCATGCACGACTAGGCCTAGAGTAAGCCCTAGAGGAGCTAGTGCCAGCATGGCAAGGCTGAAGCAACTGTGAGGCAGGTGTATTTGGAGTTTCCATTTGAGATGGCAAACTAGAGCAATCCTCAGTCTCTTCATCAAGCCAACTCAAATCAAGGGACTCCCCCTCCACAACCCAATCAGACTCTAAATCGATACTATTCAATAAAATGGATCTAAATCGTTTGGTTGCAGTTGTTTTGTGAGCATTTGAAGGTTGCAGTAGATGAAAACCGACTTCTCCAACCTCTCATGTTCTAACCTATTTCTCGTTTGTTTTGGATGTGTTCAAGTACCGACCAATTGCATTCACAACCAGAAGTGTTGCAGGGTTGACTAAGAACTTTGATGGCGAGTTTTTGTAATTGTGGTGCCTCAGAGCCACAATCTATCCACCAATGTGTTGTAAAAAATAGCAAAAATTATCATTTTGCACCACCAAACATATAAAAGAAAACTAGCAAAAATACAGGCTACATTCTAACAATTTGCACTTACAAGGCATTTTCTTATCCTTGAGACATTGGCTTCAGCTAAATCCAAACATGCCAAATGCTTCCTGGTACATATCTCGTTGCATGTTGATTTTGTCCTAAATATCTTGATTTGAGAACATCTTCTCAATGCATAACATGACAGCTCTCATCACCTCAAGATATTTTTGAATGTCAGACCCCTCAATATAGAATAAGATCGGAATGAGATATAGTCTCGTTGCATGCAATGGTGAATGTAGTTGCTTGTCCCACCTAGAATCAATAATTTCCCATAAAGGGAGATATTTAGATTCAGTTCCCTTGTAGAAAGTCTTGATGGCCTCTTTGGTCGTATCCATGCACTCATAAATATATCCCACTGTCAGTTTCTCTGCATCCATCAATCTCAAGACTTTCAGAAGGGGCTCATTGAAGCTGACAATCTTAGTGATTTTCTCCCATAAACTATCACCTAGGAGAGATGCTTCCACAACCAATGCTTATGGTTTTGTGCTATCTTTCCAAAATATCCATCGTTGGCTACAAAACATTCTTCTCAAAGCTTGGTACTCATACAAAAGGCTTTGGAGGGAAAGAAAGTTTGTAGCAAATCGTGTGATAGTTAGGTGACTAAGCTCACCCTCTATGAATTCCCTCATAAGGTTCAACAACCAAGCATGGTTATAAATATACTTGGTAATTTGTTTGCACTCTTGCACAACATCTTGCACCCACTCCAACTTACTAATGTCCTCCAATATCAAGTCTATACAATGGGCAGTGCACAGCATCCAAGACATGGTGGGATATTTGGCACAAAGCAACCTTCGATTTGCCACATAATTTGTTGCATTTTCCATGATTACTAAGACAACATTTGCAACCCCAACTTCCTCCACAACCTTAGCCAACAATGTAAAAATTAAATGTGCATCCTTTACATGTGCAAATGCATCAATGGATCTTAGGAACACGGTTCCTTTAGGGCAAGTTACAACAAAATTTATTATTGTTTTGCCTTTCTGATCTGTCTACCCATCAAACATAATTATGCAAGCTGTCAACTTCCATGAGCTTTTAACGCTCTCCAATTGTGCCTTGACACGCTCGAGCTCCTCATCTAGGTCTTTCCCCATAAGTGCATTATAAGATGGGGCTTTGTATCCAAGATCGGCACCTGTAATGGCATCCACCATGGGCTGATAAAAATAAGACTTTGCATAGTTGAATGAAAGACTATTATGGTACCAAAACCTCCTCACTACTGTATCTGCCTCCTTCCTCCTCTTTTCATTAAAACTCTCCAAGGATGGTTGAGATTCTGGAATTGTACAAACAAGGAAGAAAGGAGAGGTTATATTCTTGTTTGCCACAACAAAAACTTTCGCCTTGTTTCTATGGCATTCTATGCATTCCCTCACATGATTGAGAACATCATCCTTCATACCCTTCCATGAGAACCTTCCATGCACATACCTGTATGTCTTCAAATAACTAGGGTTACCAACAAGTTGATTGTTATGAACAACAATTAGAATGCTTAAACTTACTTTCGATCACTAGGTAGATTTCTTGTAATAGATGATGTCACTCATCACTTTATATCTTCCATCATCAATTTTACCATCTAAAATATCACAGGCATGCTGATTTTTTACACATATTATACTAGCATGTGATCCTTCCAAGAGGCTGAAATTTCTGAAAGTGGGCAAAACGAAGGATTTCTTAATAATGAATCAGCAACAACATTATTCTTCCCCTTGGCGAATTTAATGTCAAAGTCATACCCTTGTAGCTTACTTACACAACTTTGTTGTCTCCCGTTTAATCCTTTTTCTCCATGAAATACTTGAGGTTGTTATGATCAGTGCTCACAATAAACTTGCAGCCCACAAGATTTGATAAAACTTTTCAAGTGTGTGCATGAATCTCCTTTCAACTTCATTCAATTTTCGGCTTTCATAAACAATGGGATGCTTGTCTTGCATCAAAACAACACTAATACCAAATACCCGATGCATCGCACTCAAGCACAAAAGGTTTACAGACATCCAGAAAATCCAAAATAGGACAAGTACTCATTACCTTCTTAAGATGATCCATAATTCCTTGAGTCTCACTCGTCCAAACAAAAGCATCCTTCTTGATCAAATTTGTCATAGGAGCAATTATGAAGAAAATCCCTTCAAAAATCATCTATAGCATGTCCACATACCAATGAAGGCCCACAATTGTGAAACATTCTTTGCTTGTGGCCAATCAAGTATAGTTTGAATCTTCCCCTGATGTGCCTTCCCACCACTTCCCACAATGACATATCCCAAATTTGATAGCTCAGTCATGCCAAACTCACACTTAGAGACTTTCAAAAAAAGGAAATTAGCTGATAATATACTTAACAATTCATCAACGTGTCGAAGATGCTCTTCCCATGACTTATATATACTAAGATTTCATCAAAGAAAACTAGCACAAATTTCCGCAACTGCTTGTTAAACACACGATTCATGCAAGACTGAAAAGTATTTGGAGCATTTGATAACCCAAAGGGCATCACCAAATACTCAAAATGTCCAAAGTAGCACCTAAACGTTGTTTTGTACACATGCTATTCTCGGATTCGAATTGAATGGTATCCTAAACGGAGATCTATTTTGGAGAAATAGACCATTCTATGTAGATCATCCATCAACTCATCAATATGCAAAATATAATATTTGTTCTTGATGGTCTTCTTATTTAGTACACAATAATCAACGCACATCCTCATAGTGCCATCCTTCTTCTTCACCAAGACAACAGAGGAAGCAAACGAACTAGAGCTAGGCCATATATGTCCTACATCCAACAACTCCTAATTGTCGAAAAACGCTCTCCATCCTCTTAGATGAAATGCCTCTAGGAGCATCTGAAGTTAAGCCCCATAGTACCACCCTCCTACCATCTATTGCGAAACTCAATTGCATAGATTTAAAGTTTGTAACAATTGGACTTATAGAATACAACCACTGAACACCCAACACAACATTGGCATCCTCAATGCCAACCACATAAAAGTCATTAGTAAAGGTGTAATTATCCAAAATTATACTCAATTGTGGAACGCAATGAACATAACACAACATCTGGCCACTTGTTGTCTGCACCCAAAAACCATCATGCTCCCTACCTTGCAAACACCACTTCTTCACATAAGATGAGTCAATTTCAGAAGATAGCCCCACTATCAATCAACACAACAACTCGCTATCCTTGCATAACACCCTTTATTTTGAAGGCATTATAATGAGGAATGGTAGTGAGGGTTGCAAATGCACCATCTATCTTTTCCAAATCATCTGAGTGCTCATTTGCACCTGTCTCTCCATCCCTCTGCTTATCAAGAACCTATGTCGCTTTTGACTCATCATCACTAGGCTCCTCAAAGACCTCAATCCAGTGGGCCTTGCCTTTGTTTCTATACTTACATCTAGAAGTGATCCAAGGTTCATGACAATCAAAGCAAAGCCTTTTTCATCTCAACTCATCCCTCGAATCACAAGGTGCACCGCCAACTGGCCTAGACATCTCACCTATAGGTCTATTATACTCAGGCTTCTTGTCCTTCCTCTACAACCAACTTTGTGATAAGGGTCTATGTGGAAACTTCGCCTAGGCCCTGTGGTGTGGATAACTCCATATTCCTTGCACGTTTAATAGCATCCCAAAATATTGGTGGATCAAAAGCTTTGACCCAACCCCTGAGAGGTTCTGACAAGCCCTTCGTGAACCAAGAAATCAATCTCTTCTCAGTGACATCAGAAACCATGATTGACAACTATTAAACCTTTGAAATATATGCATCAAGTGTCCCAAGCTCTCTCAACTGAGCCAACCCAGTAGAGTGTGCCTTTGAATCCTTATGATCAAACCACTCTACCAATGTATGTGCAAAATTGATCATAAGAGACTATTGCACCATGACCTTGTGTCACTAAACAATGATACCACCATTCATTGGCAGCTTCTTCAAGGTCAAGGGTAGCAAACTTGATGGCCTCGATTTTTGTCATCTGATTTAGGGCAAGATAAGTATCCAATTTATGAATCCAGGCCAGAGTTGTACATTTGAATGATCCATCAAAACTTGGTAAGGACAGACATCCCAACCTCTTTTGCAGCCCATAATTCCACTTCCCTTGGTTCCATTGCTTTTGCTTTGGCTCTGTTCATTTTGTGACCTCCAAGTAGTCCTTATAAGAGATGGTTGA
Source organism: Pinus taeda (assembly GCA_000404065.3). Lineage (NCBI taxonomy): Eukaryota > Viridiplantae > Streptophyta > Pinopsida > Pinales > Pinaceae > Pinus > Pinus taeda. Next base: position 23,145 of record APFE031299693.1, on the reverse strand, counting down.
TTGAAAATCTGCCCCCAAAGCTTGATACTTGAATAATATTTCAGCCTCCTCGTTGTCCTGCATAGGTTCCTCTTGTGTAGGTTCATCCTCTTGTATAAAAATAGGTATGAAAGGTCTAGATTGTGTTGAACCTAAAGGTTTATTGGAAGAATGTTCAATGTTTTCTTCAACCTTGCTACTTCCCATTCCCTCAGTATGCACCAGATTTCTTCCATTTGTTGTGTTTTGAGCCATCTGACTCAAGTAAGGTTGTTCATTTGTATTTGTTTTAATATTTCTGCGAACATTTGTTTTGCCTCTTCCTCACTTGATGGCGATGGTTGATCATTTCCAACCATATTTCTTCCTGTTTTTCCAGATTATGAACACCCTCTTCATGCATGCAGTTAACCCAAACAAGATGCCACGTCTTGCAACTATGATACCACTATAATATATCCCCAAATAGAGATACTAGAAAAATAATAATATTTCCAAAACATGGGAACAGCAGAATTTGAAACTTTATTTGCATATAAAATTCAGAAATTAGAAATATGAAGATAACTTACTAAAATAAACACAAATTTGAAATTGTCGTCTGAATTTTATCTCCAAATCAACCTCCAAGACTAGTGAATGATTGCAACCCAGAAAAGATATGTGCTAGGGTCTCACAAGCCAGAGCTCTTCCACCAAAACACACCCTTCTGACTAAAGGGAGCCCATATGTTTCTTTGAAACCATGGATACTCAAGGTTGTCAGACCTTGAGCCCAAAATTGCAGTAGCATAGAATAGAAAACTCACAACATACAGCTCACAACTACCAAAGCAACCTTCTCCTTTTATCAACTATGGAAGTCGAATTATCCATGCAAGATTCAATTTTCAACCAATGCGCATTAGTGAGACTCAAGCTGATGTGTAGGTGTGCCTTATCGACATGAGGATGACCCAAAGTAAAGTATTCAAGCGCTGGAGTTAAGACAATGTTTCAAGGAGCTGCACATTGTTAACTCACTAGTCTTCTTGGAGTTCTCTTCCATGCATTTTAGTTAGCTGATGGTAAACTGGGATGAGATGGCCATGTGCAAGGTTAAGGGAATACATTTGAGTTCAACTGAAGTAGAAGAGGAGAGAAGAAACATGTGCTTAGTCTAGCGGAGATACTCTGGATCTAACTCATGTCAAACTGCCTGAAGTGGAAGAGAAAAAGGCATGCGCCTAGTTAACTGGACTACACTCTCAGTTATCTCCCCATACACATATGTGCTGTAGTTAACTCCAAGTAAAGTGCCAACTTATTCCTAAATCAGTGCATACATCCCAATGGTCTTTAGTTCACTCATGTATGTGCTCCAAATAACTCCCAATCATGCACAATCTTATCTATGCCCTCTAATCCACATGCATGTACCCAAACCCAATGTGGCTCTGCATCATTTTCCTCTTGGGTAAGCCAAGGAAAAGAGAGCCAATTTGCTGTTAGTTTTCAAGGTTTGAGTTGGAGACATTACAGTATATGAATTCTTCTTTATTCATATGAAGTTCTAGGAGGTTGGAACCACTCTCAACCATCTTGGAGACATTACCGGTAAGTTCAAATTTTAAGTAAAAGGATAAAAAAGAAAGATAAAAAAGAATATCAACTTTTACTTCAAGGATAAAATATTACCAATGATAGCTGATATTTCTTCTTTTCCCTTTTATTATTATCAGTTATGGCTTATTTGTGCTGTTGGGTACGTGGGTTGGCAACCGGTTCGGCTGATCTGGTCCACAGGCCAGTTTGGGGTCCTCAAGGGATGAACCAATCCAGACCAGCTGGTTCCAAAAACAATGGTTCCAGGGCAGATAATAAGATAAGATAAGATAATTATATTTATGTCCAACTAATAACCAGAAAGTAGGTCAAAGGGACTGTTGAGTACACTGATGCATATACAAAGCGGGAGAACCAAACAGAACCTTGCTTCAATGACTATTTCCTCAACCCTGATCTGGGTGAGATTGCCAAATCTCCCTGTCTACTTATGAGAAGAGTAGACATTGCAAGAAATCATAAATTCTTAAGGTAAATATATTAAGTCTGATCCAAGTCAGGAGGAAAAGTATATTTTTTACCGATGCCAGAATATGTGCAGAGTTGAACTTGAGTAAAGAGGTTTATCAAAGAATATTTTCCTAGACTGTTAAGGTTTCAAATGGACCCAGCAGCTGTAGTCTATGAGAACACAGCTTTTCAGGTGCAAACTTTGTTTAGAGGCAGGCCATCTGAAAGGAGCTTGTACTAAAAATATACTTAATAAGGTTGAAGGTCAGTATCCACCCACTGGAAAAGAAAGTTCGAATGCAAATCAAAAGGTTATTCAAAGCAAGGAGAAGAAGAAACACGGGCGGTCAAAGAGGCAGTCGAATAGAAAGCCATTTCATCCAGCAGCACCAGCCAATAAATCAGAACCCCCTAAAGATACCCTAATGCAAAATTCTGCAGTTGGCGAAGACGACCCTAGCGAGGAAAACCCAGCTCTAACTAAGTTGGCAAACCAAGAAACTCCTTGCATCAAGATATCATTTTCAAGCTCTTATATCCCAAAAACAGAGTCTAATAAGAAGCTGAATAAAGAACATAACGATATACCTGACAATTACATGAGCCCACCGGTCTCTGCTCACCACATGTATAATTTTGGCAGTTTGTAATCTAACAGAGACCGATATTGAAGATGCTTCCCAATTTAACTTAAGCAGCGACGCTCAACCTCGCGGGGGCTGTAACAGTACCTAACCAGGCTTGCCCCTCGTGGGTGACACCAATTAATTTTGTTCTTGTTAATCCCAAATGACTTAGGCTAATGGGAGCGTTTAATGTACTACCTATTTTTTCTCGTGGGAGAAGCCTGACCATTTGCTTTTCTTTTTCTTTTTTTCTCTCAGTGGATCATTGTTTGCGTATTAAAAAAATTAGAACATTTAAAAAAAATTAGTAGAGTCGCTTCAAACATGGCACTGAGGATACGGTTTTATCTGATTAAATAAACATAGTACCATTTTTATATCAATATATACACACTGGATTCCATGAAAATAGTTGTTATTTAACACGCTTAAGTATAGTTCTATAGTAGATGAAACATACCAGCAGAATTGCTGAGCAGAGCAATCCGCCCGTGAAATATAGATTTACAATCCTCTAGAGAATCTGCAATGGCGGGCCAAAGAGAGGGCGCGTAAGGGGCCGTCAGCGTATTGTCTTTATCGAACACAATCCCCTGAAATCCTTGCTCCTTCAACTCTTTCCAGTTGACCCACCTTATATCTGGGACATTTAAATGCGGCAGAGCCAAATGCTGCTCCCTGAATATAACTCTCAGGCTCGACATAATGCCCGCGGAATTGAACCTCTGACCTAACTTCGCCCACATGGTCTTGGAGCCCACACTTTCTTCTTCGATATTGCCGGCTACTGTCCTATAAGCAGTCTCATCTGTAGGCATAATGCCCAAAGTAGGAAAGAACTGCCCTACAGATTTTTTGAGCTTCTTGCATCTATGACCCTTCAGGAACTTTAATTTTAGAGAAGAATATCTGCGGGTCTCCGAGATCTTATAGTTGGTTTTCAAATCTGGGATTGAGAGTATCGATGAGAAAGCAGATATGTGTACGGCAATGAAGAGCGAATGAGCAGTCATGGCTGTCTAGAACATAAATATTCACAACTGTCCTGTTGCTCTCCCATTTTTATCTGACTCCTCAATGTCGTCATGGTTTGGCCAACATTGAAACGGATAAAAGACTATATACATAGGGTGCTTGCGGACCTTTAACAAGGTGGAATTTTCTGTGAGACTCTAATGTTTACGATATAAATGTTTTTATGTTTTTGGTATTTTGTAATTAATCATTTTTTTATTAAATTGATGATTTGCTGGTTTATTTTTTTAACAGTTTCTCTCTAATAAGATAATATCATGAAACATTATAAGTGTGTCTTGATGTTCCTGAAAGTCTCACATTTTAAATGAAATATTTTTTTATCCCATTATTCGTAGTGTAAAAAATACACACTTGTTCTTCCCAAAATTTCTTTAGGTATTTTTCACCATCTTGTTTTATACCAAAGTTGATGTGAGTTAGTTCTTAATTGAGCAGTGTGAATTTTTACTCTCCACAAAATATTAGCTTCAATGTACTCTTTTTGTTAGGGATCACAAGTAAGGTTGAATTCCTCAACATAGTACTTCTTCTTTCTACCCGACTCTTTTACTCTTTTCCTCATATAGGCTTATGGAACTTCTCCATAACAAAATTATTTAACTCCTTATTTGTGGCACGGGCATTGAAGTAGATATTCAATTTATGCATCAATTTGTTGTTTTGTCTCATCCATATTTTATTCTTTCACTCATGCTTTCATTGAAGACAACTTTAGGCAATCTACCTACTCATGTTTGTTCAATTTTTTTTAAATAGCTTATGAAGTGCACCATAGCAATTGCTCAAATGGGAGTTGCCCCTATTTCACTAAACATTATCTCACAAGGAACTGAACTTTTTATTTTGAACGTGCTCATGATCAAGCATTTTTAAATTTTCTCAATTTGTTTCCATTTTGAAATGGGGGTGTTGCTAGCCCACAATTCACACCCATAGAGCATCATTGAACGAACTAGAAGCCCAAAAAGCACTTTAGTTGTTATCCAATCTCATAGCTCTACCTCTACATCTATTTTGAAGAGTATATAATGCTTTCCACCCTCCTGAAGTTCTTTTCTTTCTACAACCTCCCAATGAAGCTTGTTGTTGAAATCAACCTTAAGGTACTTGTACTCATTTACTTCATCAAGATTATTGCCTTCAAAGAAGAATGTATGTTGACTTTGCTTCCTTTTATTAGAGAAAATCATTATTTTGGTCTTGTTGATATTGATTTGTATCCTCGTTGCTATATAAAAATGCTCAAGGGCATATAGGTGCATCTACAATCCATGGGCCAATTTAGCAATCAACACAAGGTCGTCAACATATAAAAGAAGCTTATCACAAGCTCCCCCAAACAGACACCATTTGCACCTTGCAGATGTAGTCACTCTTTCAGTTTGTCAATATGTAAATCAAAAAGAGTAGGGGATAAAGGGCAACTTTGATCGACTCCAATGACACTTCTAAAGCTTTATGAAATGTCTGTTGAAGTTCTAATTTTGACTTTGACCTCTTCATAGGGCCTATGGTCAATGACTCTATAATAAAAAGGAATTTCAAGCTCTTCCATTTTATGCCACAACTTATCTCTAGGGACTGTGTCAAATGCCTTTTTGAAGTCAACAAAGCAACAAAATACGTCTTCTTTGTCTCCCCAAACCTTTTAAATAATGTGTTTCAGCGTGATACCATGATCCACCATAGAATGTTTCGACCTAAAACCTGCTTACCCTTTTGCCCTTTTTTATTTTAATTCTGCCCACTTACTAATTATATTTCTACCATGTTGTTGAAAAGCTTCACAAACAAAGAAATGATCAAAATGGTTCTATAGTTGGAAGGATTATTAATGTCTCCATTTTTAAAAAGGGGTATTGTTAAGCTACTTGTCAAGTCTCTTGGGAATCCTTGTTGAATGATGTTACTGAATATTTCAATGATGTGTGGTGCAAGAGTGTACATTCTCCATTTTAGATATTCCACTTGAAGTTCAACCAAGTCTTTTACTTTCCTATACTCAACTTCTTAATACCAATTTCCACCTCTTACAACATGAAAAGATTTGTAGTTGTGTTGATACTAGAGGAGGCTCAACATCTTATTCTTTCCATAGAAAGAGTTTAATCTATTTAATCAATGTTTTGTATGCACAAAGTGGGGCCTTAATTTATTTGATTAATGTTTTGTATGCACAGAGTGGGGCCTTAATTCATTTGATTAATGTTTTGTACGCACAGAGTGAGGCCATGTTTGAATACCTAGTGAGGTTATGCTTTAATATAATTTTGCCTAATGTTTAAAATGTGGTTAATAGTGAAATGGGTTAAAAGTTACAGATGTATGTGGGGTTTTAATCCTGTATGAGATATAATTTTGGGCAATCAATATTTTTTGGTTGCGGAGACTATGTCAATTGCGATCAATATTTATATGGTTGCAGAGCTTTTGTTAATTAAGTGTTGTACATTGTTCATGATCCATTTTTGCAAGTATGTTCATCATTACATGTCCACCATTACATATATGTTCATCATCGTATGTATATGTTACATCTATATCCATTATTATATGGATGGGACCTAGTGAAGTTGTTTTAAATGTCATGTAAATAATATATATTGTAAAAAAAAAAAGAGGAAGAAGAAGAAAGAAAGAATAAGATTCGTGAAATTCAATGACTCAAAATGCCCTAAAATACCATTACCATAATTTTGTCTTATAAAAAATATTTAACCATAAATTATTTTATCAATATTTTATATGAACAAAATGGTAAATAAGATTCTTAGAAATGTAAAATTCAATGACCCAAAATACCCTAAAATGGCTATTGCCATAACTTTGTCTTATAAAAAAAATTAATCATAATGTATTTGATTAATGTATTGCCATAACTTTGTCTTATAAAAAAAATTAATCATAATGTATTTGATTAATGTTTTGTACGAGCAAAATGAGGTCATGCTTTAGTTTTGTATGAGCAAAATAATGATTAATGTTTTGTAGGAGTAAAATGAGGCCATGATTTAATACCATTTTGCACGATATTTTACGGGATAAATCAATAAGGTGGTGAATTTAAAAGTAGGTAAGATTATATTTGGTGATGGCGAAATAAATATTAATTAAATATTATTTGGTTTTAAATTGTAATGGTTAAAATTATACATATTTAAAATAAAATAGATTATTATGAAAATGGTTTGTAGCACGATAAATCAGGTTTAAGTTTTAAATATAAATATACAAGTGTAATATGCAATATTGTTCTTCAGTGCTTGTTTTTAATATAAGAAATAATTGATAGTAAAAATTATTGTAACTAAGATAAACAATAATTTTGAAATATCGGTTACACTAGATACGACTTATAAAAATTTAAAACTTGAACCTAAGAAATTGAACAAATTAATATTCAACAAACACTATGAGTAAAGAACATTTCAACATAATTAATTTTATAAAATTATAATTATTATAATAAGAAACTAATTTTAAAATTATATTTATTATTAATAGTATATTTTAATACCCTTGATAGAGGTGTGCATGCGAATGTACATGTGGCGCGTGATAGGCCATCTAGGCTTGCTCCCCCTCCACGCGAATATTAACTCCTCGTCGCTCAACTGATTCGGCATTTACTCCGTCTATGTGATGATCCTCCTCGCGAGCTCTGCGGATAAATGTGATGCCTGGCACGCAAATTGTTTCAATTCAATTATTTGGGAAATGAATTTGAGTGTTAAGGAGAAGGGAAGCAGATGGATCTATGTCTATGGCGCCTCACTAGGGCCCTGGCCTTGGGTGAGGTTGGCATACGACGTTTATAGTGGCTTCGTATGGATTGGGATAAGTCCCTTGGTCTACCATTGGGACCTCGATACACAGACATTTGTGGTTTTGTTCTACTCCACTGCCTTTGTTGGCTACATGTCTCTTTCGCTCTTGTGCCAGTTTCTGGCTTCTCTCCCGCTCGTCAAGACCCTAGTTGATATTCACAGGTGCATGGGCTTTCATATGTTATTTGGTAATTTATGCTCTAGGTTCAGGTCTTTCCTTTGGCCTGAAAGTTTATATAGCTTCTCAATTAGCACTCGAGGTTGTGGGTTATGTCTGTGTGAAGGTTTGGGTTGGTTTTTTAGAATTATTCTGTTCAGTCACCCAGCTGGGGTAAAGGTGACGCCATCTCACCTTTATGTTAGGAGTGTCAGATTGGCAGCTCATCTTTGTTCTCGTAAGCGGGCCCACAGCACTGGTATGTTCCGTCTCATGTGCATGCTCTTTCAAGTGTGCTCTACGAGCTCCCCCTGTTGCGAGTCATCAACCACAGTGATCAGCAAGATGCCACGACAATAAGGGCGCCCTCGTCGTGGGCGGGGGCAACAAGCCTAGGTTGGGTGTTCTGAGCCAGGGCATCACTCGTCCTCAGCCACCTCTTCCAGCGAGGAAACAGAGGATGTCAAGGCCATCTCTCCAACCAATTCACTTAGTGGCTCCTGCCTCTATGGAATCTATTATTGAGCAGTTGTGGCATATACAAATTGACATAGATATCCTAAGGGGCCACATGTATGAAGACTGTAATGAAATTGTTGCCTATCTTACTGATATTCAATAAATCATAATGCCATTCTAGAACAGTTGAACAATCTCCGACACAGCCAACGTTCCACTAACGACCACCTTTGTAGCCTAGAGGCACGGGTAGAACAAAATGACTTCTATATACATGATCGTGTTGGCTACTTTGTAGCTACCCCTGTAATGCCTCCTCACCCCCCTCCTTGATATATTGCTCCCATTTTAGGTTTCTTTTTGTGTTTCACATAGTATGTTGAGGCCACAGGGCTCTCCGGAAATAATGTATGCAAGTTGTCTATAGTGGTATTCTCCAACCCCCAATCTCAAAAAGTCTGGTCGGAATGAGGGAACGAGGGTTGTTGAGAACATTTTTGTATGCTATGATATTTTGAAAATCTAATGAAATCCATTTTGGAAAAAAAAAAGGAGTATATTTTAAAATAACATATAATCTAAATATAAATAATTAATAAATTTTATATCATATATTTATAATATCAATTGGATTTTTTTATTTTTTTATTGAATGAAATTTTTAATTTTTATTAATAAAAGAATGATTCAAAGAGAAATTATTTTTATATTCTTATTATAGCTGCCACAGACATGGTATTACTTATCAATTTTTTATACTTGCTCACACATAGTACTAGTTTGTCTTTGACCAAAATTATGTCATTTATTCATAGTTTAATATTGAGAAATCAATTTTTGTTAATTTATTTTATTTAAATGTATTTGTTTGTAAAGTGATTGGTTGAAGTCTTGATTGATTTCTCAGATGGATTGATTTCTCACCTTGTCCTGAGGATGAACCACATTAGCTGGTTTGAAACATCGACCCAATCCTTACAATATGATTAATCTGGAAGACTATTTTCTAAATTATGGATCACAAAAGTCTTAGATCTAACATGGTTAAAGTCTTATTATGGGCTATTTAGTAACTTATATTTCTATTAGTTACTAATTATTTGTTTTCAGTCTTATTTTTTATTAATTTTTTTCCTTTTTTTATTTTCCATTTCTTGAATTATAGTTTTTTTTGTCCATATTTTCAATATAAAAGACTTATTATATAGTAAACATATTTACTAAATTTAATTTTAAATATATTTATATATATTATAATAATATATATATATATATATATATATATATATATATATATAATTATATATATATATTATAATATAGTTGATTATATTTCTTATTTTTGGTGATGGCATTCACACACAGCGTTTTTTAATTGTTTTATTTTTTGTGACGAAATCTTTAGCCTATTATTTTTTAATTTAATTAAGTTATATTTAAATTAAACAACATGTACTAGCTACTATGTAGCCCTTGTTTAATTTCAATTTCTACTCTATAGACATTTAAAATAATATGTTCTTATAAAAAAAAGAGGTGATACATGGAATTTGCATCGTGAAAAGTAGGGATTTGATGTCATTACAGTGAATGCTGGTAGACTTAATTTATATATTTCTTAAAAATGATTCAACTGTAGAAAAACAACATTAAAAACACATATTATATAATAAAGGTTAGTGTTGTAGTTATGGTTGATGTTATTGGGCACTTAGATTGTTCGATATTAAATTTTTACATGTTTAATGGTGTATTAAATTGACATGTCTACGAGGTCAAAATTTAATGGCTAAGTCTCACAAAAATATTAATATATTATATTAATATCATCCACCAATTCCAAAAAGTATTTTTAAATTTGCTATAAATTTAAATTTATGACCAACAAGATCGTTGGGACAATTGTTATACTCAAGCATCATGTTTTCGCTGCAACTAAAATAAGTGGCATGGGTTTGAGGTGGAGTAGTTGTTATTTTTTTGTACAATTGCATTTTGATACATTTTTTGGGGGCAATTTGTGATTATTTGTGATTTGCAACTCTAAGTACATATAGAGAGATTATAACGGAATCATGGGTATAGGCTTTAGGCGAGATCTGAATAGGAAGTCTACATTCTCAGTATTGAATGATAGAGGCAGAGAAATGTTATCTTATTGGAAAGATAAACTAGGATTTATGGAGAAAGTGGTTACTTAGAGTTTGATATTTATTTATGAATAACGTCGTCACTCCCAAGATATCCATGAAAAGCAGTGTCAAACTTAATAACTGATCATGAACGTGGTGACCTTGATCGTACAACCTAAATGAAACTAAATATCACTACCGAAAGTAAACTTCCGAAGGGATTTAAATAATAATCTCAATTTATTGAAGTAGTCAATACTTGTGAAGACACTGAGTGATATGACCCACCCACCAGCGTTCGACTCCCCTCTTTAGCATCCACTCTTTCCCTGGTGTTTGACTTTATCTTCTCCCTTTAGGGCCCACCCTCCAATGTCTCTCGGCATTGTGGCCTCACCCTCCAACAAGAGTCATAGGAGAGCGCATTCTCCAATGCCCACACCCTCTGCTACCCTGCATTAATTACGAATACAATTCAAAACTACTCCAATTCTCGTTCGCGCACCTTACTCCAGAGTTCTCCCTTGCCACTAAAGTTGAAGAGCGCCATAGTTCTCCCTTACAATCGAAGTTTTCACCTCATCATGCCATAGTTCTTCCAATCGACCAAGCAAAGGGTTGTTAGTCGAAGGTAACATTCAAACTTTCTCTGACACACTATGATCTAACCAAAGAAACAAGGGATACATGGTTGTGTGCCCCTTGCCTACAAATCTCTTAAAGATATTTGAATGTTTGCCTTGTTTGTAATTTAGTACTAAGCAAACATCCTTTTTTCCTCAATTTGCATCCCTCACAATCCAATCCACTAGATAACAAAAAAAAATTGGTTTTTATTCACAACTTGACATACCAATATAATTGTCGATTGTTATGCAAATTTTTTGTTCCTATATTGAGGCTAATAAAGTTGGTGGAGATATTTCACTCTTTCCCATGTCTAACATTTTGGACTGGATGTCTATAAGTAAATTGGTAAACTGCAAATTATGAACATACGAACTACGAAAGGAAAGCAATCACATTAGAAGAATAGACATCGAGCCAACAACACAAGAATCTTTGAAATCCTTTAAAACTTCTGCAAAGAGGAAAATTGTATTAATCTAGTGAAATCATGGCATATACAAGGTTTTCTGAGAAAATTCCAAGCCTTTCGTCCTTCTCCTTCATACATTATATAAAATACACTTTAATTGAGGTCCATAGTATTCAGAAAGGTATTTCAAATTTAATATTACAAAATTTGTTACATTCTTTAAAATAGTGCCTGATCTCTAATCTAGTTACTCGATATGTACTAGATAAAGCTTGGGCATCTAATTGAGAGAAAATCATTAAAACTCCTCGAGATGCTTGTTGTTCTTTGGAGGAAAATCTAGGAAAGATCACTAGAAATTGTAGAAATTCTCATTGTAGATCACCTGATAATGCAATGTACTAAAGCAAAATACTTGATCTACTTCTATTATCAAACTTTGCAGAAGCTTAATCAATTTGAGCTAGATCAATCAGAACACATACAACAGAGAAGAAGAAATCATACACATGAAACACAGAAGAATACTCTAGGGAAAGCCTCAGCTAAAAACCCTGATCTCTATATTATCATACAAGTGGAAATATGTCTAGATTACACAAAGCATTAGCTCACAAGCTATCCTGCTCTCAGTACAATCCCTCAGCTACTCTGATCCAAGTGGATCTTCAAATACAATGGCATGGAAAAGTTCAAAATTCAAAGTGGAAGAAAGGCAAGTACCTTGACATCAGATCGAGGTGCTCATCACCCTAATTCCAACGGTGCGAACGATACTCCAATCCGAGTCCGGATGATGAAGTTATGGCAATAAGAAGATTTCCTTGTTCCTTTGGAAAATGAGGCTTTTTCCCTTAAAAAATGGGTTTTTAGCCTTAAAAGGGAAAATCACATTGGAAGAAGTGCAAAAGGCGGACTTAACACAAGACCTTTAAAACCCTCGATCAGGGATCATCGATATATCGGGTCAAAGGAAGGCAGGTTATCGGCGATATCGGGGACTTAAGACATGCGATGGAGTGATCGGCATCGGCGGATCGGGTCGACGAAACACAAGGCATAAGACAAGGACCTCTGGGCCATTGCGATTGCAATATGCAGATTAGCGATGCGCGATATTTGTCGTCGGATCGAAAAACGGATCAACGGTCAAGATTAAATCGACGGTCAGGAGATCGATGATCCCATAATACCAAGGGGCGATGCGATAGCAACATGCGATGCAATCTAGACTGTCGATCAAGGAACAGATCAATGGTCCAGATCTAATCGAAATATCGGCAATCGGCATATCGGGCATCCCCCCGTTATATAGGGTCATTGACATCAGCGATAGCGATTTGCAATAAAGGGTCGGACTCGATGGGTCTATAAGCCCGATTTGATATATTTGAAGTCCGAATTTTAAGGTTTTGGTCAGATTTTTAGTGTTTTACAGGTTTTTGTGTATTATCGCTTCAAGCGAGATAAATAAATATATAAATTAATTAAAAGAAGAAGAAGAAGAAGAAGAAGTTATTCTCATTGATTAGTTGTGCCCGCCGATCCTTCTACTCCACCGGCTCCTATTATGAACAAACCAACCCCGATTTTCAAGCAACATTATGATATAAAACCCAATGCATGCAGAAGTGCAGGGGGGAGAGGATTTTTGGCATGTAGTTCGAGGCAGAGCTTGCAGGAAAGGGTGAAAGTTCATTTTGTCTGAATTGGGCAAATTTTGTATGGTTTCTACCCCTCTCGATGCCACGAACGCGGTGGTGCTATCCATTTCTCCATCTTAGTTCTCCATTTCTCAGTCATTTTCCATAATGGTGGTATAGGCCTCCTTTTATGTAACTAATGATTGTATTCTCTTCTTTTCATGCCATTTAATGAATGAAGGCCTCTCCATTGATCGAGCAAGGCCAGAGACATAGTCCAAGTTGGACGAACTCCGTTATCTAGTCTTGTTGTCTTCTTTTCATGCTTTACGTGTTTCTTCTTATTCTCTCATGTGCACATTAAATTTCTATGTTAAGCTGCAATTTCTACATGTGATTCTTTTGATACATCTATAAGCAAAAGATCCTTGGATCAAGTGGTATCAGAGCAGGTCTTTTTAGATGTGAATTGCATGTTTGTATGCTAACAAGAAATAGGCTCCGAAGAGGCAAAGGGGAACTAGAGCCTTTCGATCCCGAAGTAGGGCGTGCACATCGAAGGAGAAACATGGCAAATGAAGAGGCATGTATTGAACAGGAGCACAATTTCTGCAAGGCCTTCTATTCAATGGCATATAATGTCGGTCAATTGCTTTCAAGGTTGGAGAAAGCAGAAGAGAGAAATCTAGAAGAACAAGGTTCAGTGCATGGAAATGGTGGAGAAGAACCCCCTCCTTCTCCTTCCATGAGTGAAAGTTCTTCTTCCTCTCACCACCATAATAATAGAAATTCAAGGGATGCATCTAAGAAACGTTTCTTTAAATTAGATGTGAAATTTGATCTTCCCATGTTTAATGGTGAAAGTAATGCAGAGAAGCTTAATAATTGGATTAGGCAGATTAAGATCTATTGTAGGATTTAGCAGATCATGGAGGATGAGGCAAAGATTCCGCTGGCCTCTCTACGGCTGAGCAGCACCGCTCTTGTTTGGTGGGAGAGCAAATTGCAGAGCAATAAGAATGTTGGTAACCTCTCTTCCTCATGGCCTGATTTTATTTATGTGTTAAAGGAACAATTTTATCCCTTAGGTTACAAGCAAAAATCATTAATGAATTGGCAGTATTTAAGGCAAGGCAAAGGTCAGGATGTTCAAAGTTTTACAGAGGAGTTTAGAAAGCAAGCACTTAATTTGGTTATTGCACTTGATACACCTGAAGTAGTAACTAAGTACATTGGATCGTTACATAGTCACATTAGGAATTCATTATTGTTGTTTGAATCAACCACTATTGACTTAGCCAGTGTAAAGGCAATTCGTATTGAGAACAGGGGCAAAAATCAACGAGTTGATCATTCCAGAAAACCACTGTTCGAACCTCCCAATGGCAAATCTAAAGCAAAACGGAAAGGAAAGGAGAAGAAGACAACATCAGCCAAGAACGAAGAAGGAGAAAGGCCATATTGCAATCACTGCAAAAAGGAAGGTCACGATGACGATCACTGTTGGAAACAGCACCCAAAAAAGAGACCAAAGAAGTATGGAGGAAAAGGCAAGCAGAAGACACTCACAACTGCACAACAAGTCCTTGGATTTGATTCGGGAGATGAAGCATTAATCATAGCAACATGAACAAAAGGTACTCTTACACCTCATGTTAATTTTGAATCGCATGAAGGCACTAGTTCTATAAATGAGTCCCTTCCTAATGATCAAAAGAGAATTGAACTATTTCATATCAGAGTTGTCGTAAATCATATTAAAGTAGAAACTTTGTTTGATACTAGATCCCAATCAAACTTAATTGCAGAATCCTTGGTAAAGAAACTCGGCTTAGAAACAAAACCACATCCGAAACCTTACCCGCTTCGATGGATACATGATAAAGCGAAACTGAATGTAACCAAGCAATGTAAAGTCAAATTTGTAATCGCTTCTAAGTTAGTGGATGAAGTAGAACTGGATGTGATCCCATTGGATATCTGTGGCATGGTGTTAGGGAGTCTGTATCTATATGATAGAAAGGCAGTATTTTTCCATCATGAAAACAAATACCAAATCACAAAAGATGGGGTAGAATATATAGTAAGGGCTCATCAAAATAAAATCAATGCCAACCTTGTAAGTGCAGGACAAATGAAAAGGCTGGTGAATTCCAGTAAGGGTTGCATGCTTATGGTTGTAAGGGGAAAAGACACAGAAGTAGATGATGCTTTCCAGGGTTGTGATCAGGAACATAAACATGAATTATGTGAATTAATTTCTAATTATGATGAGTTGTTACCTTCAAAGAGGGAAATTCAACATGAGATCCATTTGCAACATGACACTCCTTTACCAAATATTGGCAATACAGGATGTCGACCATATATTTGTGTAGTGGTTATCACCAGGTCCGAATTGCAGAGCAGGATGTGTGGAAAACCACCTTCAAGACCAAACAAGGGTTGTTTGAATGGGTGATGATGCCATTCGGACTTTGCAATGCTCCAGCCACTTTTATGAGGGTCATGAATGATCTCTTTAGGCCTTTCATTGACGAATTTGTTCTTGTATATTTAGATGATATACTTGTCTTTAGTAAAAGTTGGAATGAACATGTGTGTCAAGTGAAGAAAGTGCTTGATGTATTGAAAAATGAAGATCTCTATGTAAAGTTGTCAAAGTGTGATTTTAGGAAAACCACTTTGGGTTACCTAGGTCATATTGTTGGTCATGGGAAATTAAAAATTGATCCCTCTAAAGTTGAAGCAATTGTAAATTGGCCTAAGCCTACTAGTGTAACCGAGGTCCGTAGCTTTTTAGGTGCAATCCAGTGTTGGAGGAGATTTATTGCCAATTTCTTTGTTATTACAGCACCTTTGCACACTTTGACAAGTGTGAAATAGGTCTTCCAATGGGGAGGAAGATAGCAAAAGTCCTTCGAAACATTGAAGGAAAAGATTAGCACCGCGCCAATCTTAGCCTTACCAGATCTCCAACAACCATTCAAGATCGAAACCGATGCCAACGATTATGCCATGGGAGCTATACTGATGCAGCAAAAGAAGCCAATTTGTTACCATTATGAGAAGTTTTCTCAAGCTGTGATAAACTATCCCACTTATGACAAGGAGCTTTATGCTTTGGTCCATAGTGTGAAAAAGGGGAAACACTACCTGATTGGCAAGGAGACCATCATCCATACGGATCATCAACCATCGCAGTATCTTTAATCACAAACCAAGTTGCAGCAATCTTGTCATTTTAGGTGGTTGGGTTTTCTTCAACAGTTTCATATAGTAATAAAGTATAAGAAGGGCACTAGAAATAAAGTGGTCAATATGCTATCTCGCCCTCCTATTTCTGCTTCTATTATTTTGCATAATGCTTCGTTGTCTTTTGAGAGTTATGCTGAACAATATGCTCACGATGATGACTTTAAGGGGATTTATGCAAAACTAACCCATGGTTCATAAGTGGACAACTATCACT
Organism: Pinus taeda; assembly: GCA_000404065.3. Taxonomy (NCBI): domain Eukaryota; kingdom Viridiplantae; phylum Streptophyta; class Pinopsida; order Pinales; family Pinaceae; genus Pinus; species Pinus taeda. The sequence goes on along the minus strand of APFE031299693.1, from coordinate 6,718 downwards.
TGCAGGGGAAATTGTTGTATCACCATGGAAAATTATGCATTCCCACAGGGGAACGAGTACATGTAATTCGAGAGCCCGACGCCTCTCTTGTGTCTGGACACTTTGGTGTCGAAATGACTTTACGCCATGTACATAGATTTTGTTTTTGGCCTCATACGAAGAACATTGTGACTCACTATGTAAAGGGTTGTGTGATGTGTTCTGTTTCGAAGCCCTCTAATAGAAAACTCGGGCTCTATACACCACTCCCTATTCCGAGTCGTTCATGGGAAAGTGTGTCGATAGACTTTGTAGGAGGTTTGCCTTTGTTTGCACCAGAGTATCTCAATGAGTTACCTAAAGACATCATCCTTGATAGAAGAACCAAGACTTCACAACGAGGAGATGTGGAAGACCTTCAAGTTGATTTCAAGGGGATGCACCCCAGCAAGGCAAAATGGCTGGAGAAGGAAAGGGTGAGGGAACAATTCCCTCACTTGACAATTGACTAATAAAAGCTTTTGGCGGTCCAAAAGCTCCTCAACGGGGAGGATTGATCCAGGTGGATCTTTAGATAGAATGGCATGGAAAAGCTCAAAATTCAAAGTGTTAGAAAGGCAAGTATCTTGAAATTAGATCGAAGTGCTCGTCACTCTGATTCCAATGGTGTGAACAACACTCCAATCTGAGTTTGGATGATGAAGTTATGGCAGAAAGAAGATTGCCTTGTTCCTTTGGAAAATGAGGCTTTTTCCCTTAAAAAATGGGTTTTTAAAAGGGAAAATCGCATCGAAATAAGTGCAAAAGGCAGACTTAACGCAAGGCCTTAAAAACCCCTGATCAACGATCGCCGATATATCGGGTCAAAGGAAGGCATGCTATCGGCGATATGAGGGACTTAAGACATGCGATGGAGCGATCAGCATCGGCAGATCGAGTCAGCAAAACACAAGGCATAAGACCAGGACCTCTAGGCAGTTGCGATTGCGATATGTCGATCAGTGACGTGAGATCTTCGTCGTCAGATCAGAAAAGAGATCAATGGCCATGATTAAATCAATGATCCTAGAATACCAAGGGGCAATGCGATAGCAACATGTGATGCAATCTGGACCGTCCAATCAAGGAACAGATCAACAATCCAGATCTAATCAGCAGATCGACGTATCAGCATATCTGCGATTGGCGATCCCCTAATATATAGGGCCATTGACATCAACGATAACAATTTGTGATAAAGGGCCGAACTCGATGGGTCTATAAGCCCGATTTGATATATTTGAAGTCTAGTTTTTAAGGTTTTGGCCGGATTTTTAATGTTTTATGTTAAGCTACAATTTCTACATGTGATTCTTTTGATACATCTATAAGCAAAAGATCCTTGGATCATGCTCATAAACAGTCAAAGGCTTCTCACAAACCTTCTCCTCTACCCTCCAAGCCTCCTATTTCCTTGCACAGTTTCTCCTAGGGTCTAATGTAGCCACCTGTGTGAATTTACCTCTCTCACTGCTCATTAAACTCAAAAGTAACTGCGCAATCCTGAAGGAGATAATTCCTTCTGCGTGAATGAGTTTCCTATATAGGAAAAATCCTCCAACTGATAATACATTGTCCCTTCCTCTGATCTCAACTAGGTCTCTGACTGAACTGACATGCATGAATTATTTATGAGAGAATATTTAGTTATTTGAAGTGCAACAGTTACATGCATGCATGCATTAACTAACTGAATTCACAATTAGTTCAACAAACTATTTGAACTAATCTAACCGGACTTAACTCAGTTAACTGAGCTAACTAATTACAACTCATCCTTATCTCTTTAACTAAGGGATAAATTCCTCAATCAATGGGATAACCTGTTGCATGTCCCTCACATAGACTTCATATTTGATTTTCTCCAACTAATTAACTCAAGACGAATTAATTAATTATTTTACAAACAGCTACTAAGAATCAAATTCAAATTTTACTTCTCAATTTTAGTTTAGGGACTAATTAAAATTGGAATCTATCCCGAAATACTATTTTATAGCAATGTTATTTTTATCATTTCCATTTTTCATTCCTTATTTCTATGTCCAACACTAGTACCTGAAATGTTATTTATAGCAATGCTATTTATAACATTTCTATTTTTATCATTTCTTGTTGCCATTTTCAACACTCCCTCTCAACAAGAAAGGCATTCAACTCGAACCCAGTCTTGAACCTTTGGAATGTTCTGCATGCAACACTTCTCCCAAGTGTTGTTGCTCCAGCAACTCTAGAAACAAAAAATCTCCCAACTGACCTCCCTATTGGGCTAGAAACATCCTCTGATGCTGAAGCTTCCTCTGTCGCTGACAAGTGCTCCCTCTGTGACCTTTGAGCCGCTGCAACACTCCATGCATCTCACACCATTGCACACCTCTCTGTGCCATCTTGCACTAGTGCAACACTCCTGTGTCTCTCACATTGTTGCAACCTGCTAGCTCTGCACTGCCTTGGGATTCTTGCGCTGTAGCTCTCTCTGTCGTTCAATCCGCATCTGCCTCTACCCACTTACCCAGTCCTGCTACTCCTCGTCGGGGCTCTCGTAGCAAGGTGTAATCAAAGAAGTTGGGTACCTCAATGATCCTGCCCCTATTCCAACCTTCTTGGGACTGTCACTCCACATCGCCCCACCTCCTACCTGGAGGTATGGATGCCTCTGATCCCTTTGCCCCCTTGTCTAGAAATTTTCCCCTAATGGAGATCTCTGCATGAGTGGATGCCTCCACTTGATCTCCTCTCGACTTCTCCAGTTGTGGTTGCTCCACAACCTCTTGAAGTTGTTTCACCAATTGTGATTCCTCCACAATCGTCTAAAACTTCTTTTGGCGCTGCATGTTGAGAGGTAATGTACTCTCCCTCTCAACTACCAAGTCTCCATCAGTTGCCTTACTCCTCAAGGCTTTGCATGCATCTTGAACCTCAAGAGCATACAGGTTCTTGACTCGTGAAGCGATCTGCTTCACTTGTCTCGTGGTGACGTGTCTAAGGAAAACCTTTCCCTTATTGAAGACTACATCATAGCTTTTGTCTTCCAACATTGTGATCGATACCAAGTTTTTATTCAGTCCTAGCACATACTTCACATCTATCAAAGTAATGCAAGCTCCATGCTCCCTCTAAAAAACAACTATGCCTACTCCTGAGACACCATACTTTTCATCATTACCCATCGCTATGAGTATCTGGAGATCTTTCTCCTCCAAGGTATTGAACAAACTCTTATCGTCGGTCATGTGGAATGAAGCTCCAGTCTCAAGAAACCAACCACATCCCACCATGGATGAAACCATGCAAGCGAAGAGGGTGAAATCCAACTCGAACTGTGAGGCCAGTGCCTCACCTTGTTATCCTTTCTTGGATCCCATCTTGGATTTCTTCAGTGGACAATTTGTAGCAAAATGGCCCACCTCATGACAATGAAAGCATCACACTTTTGATTTTGTCAAACTTCTTCCCACCATAGGAAGAACTCGATTTGGGATGAGAATCCTTCTCCTTCCATTTCTTTGCCTTACTCACTAAGGCACAACCATCTCTGGTGCTTCTTCTTATCTCCTCCAGCGTCAGATCTGACCAAAGTTGTTCCTAATATGGCAATTTCTCTCTTCCATTTACGATTCTTGGTAGCTATGCCAACTCTCAGGAAGACTGAGGAGAGCAAGACTCACCATGTCATCATCGGCTGTTGTGATCCCTACACTTCCAAGCTCATCCTTGCAGGTGGTGAGCTTGTTCAGATATGTAGAGATCGCGTCGCCCTTTTCACACTTGATTTTTTGAAGCTTGTCTTTCGGCGCCATCTTCCTTTGATCATTGTTGTTCTCATATAGATCTTTCAATGTTTTCCACATTGAAAACGGTGTCTCCTTCCCATGGATACTTGAGATTATGTGATCTCGAACTCCGTCCAGAAGGATTATCCTCGCTCTAGCCACACATTTCTTCCATTCCACCAATTCTGTAGCATTAGTCGTTGTTGGCTTGGGGACTTCTTAATCAATGAAGTCCTTTAGACCGTTGTCCTATAATATTGCTTCCATGCGATCCTTCCAAGCTATATAATTCGAGCGACCATCAAGGGCATACTTGAGTCTTAAATCGTTGAACGACATTGGGGAAATTTGAGATGTGATAAGAATTCAGATTCTATAATCAAGAACTTCAAACTTCAAACTTCTCCCTTCTTTGTATATTGTTCTTCGCTTTGATCACCTTCGCTCTGATACCATCTAGAAATTCTTACTGTAGATCACCTGATAATGAAATGTACGAAAGCAAAATACTTGATCTACTTATACTATCAAACTTTGTGGAAGCTTAATAAATTTGAGCTAGATCAATCAGAACACATATAACAGATAAGAAGAAATCATACACATGAAACACAGAAGAATACTCTAGGGAAAGCCTCAACTAAAAACCCTGATCTCTGTATTATCATACAGTGGAAATATGTCTGGATTACACAAAGCATTAGCTCACAAGCTATCCTTCTCTCGGTACAATCCCTCTGTTGCTCATAGACAGTCAAAGGCTTCTCACAAACCTTCTCCTCTTCCCTCCAAGCCTCCTATTTCCTTGTGCAGTTTCTCTTGGGGTCTAATGCTGCCACCTGTGTGAATTTACCTCTCACACTGCTCACTAAACTCAAAAGTAATTGCATAATCCTGAAGGAGATAATTCCTTCTGCATGGATGAGTTTCCTATATAGGAAAAATCCTCCAACTGATAGTACACTCTCCCTTCCTCTGATCTCAACTGGGTCTCTGACTGAACTGACATGCATGAGTTATTTGTTAGAGAATATTCAGTTATCTGAAGTGCAAAAATTACATGCATGCATGCATTAATTAACTGAACTCACAATTAGTTCAACAAACTATTTGAACTAATCTAACTTGATCCGGATTTAAACAGGAACGCAATAGATTACAGAGATAACCATAATTGCAGAGATGCGATAACCATAAAAAAAGAGATGCAGCGGAAATAATACTTCATTTCATTAATGGAAAATACCGAAATATGCTTACAACCAAAAATGGAAATAAACCAGCTAGGGCGATGGTAGCTTATCTCTGAGAAGAGATGTGATGGCTACATGCCTCTGAACTATGTTACAATGAGGCTCGAACGCCTATTTATTGTTGAGAAACAATGAAAAACCCTTAACATTCCAAAACCTAACCCTAGGAGATGAAACGCCAAACTGTGGGCCCCGTTTGGGGGTAAGTTGGTACATCAACTTCCTGGGGTCGTAACTTTAGCATATGATCTCCGTTTGACGCGTACAAATAGCTCATTAGAAAGATCTATTTGAGCACTATCATTGTTGGAACGGGCAACATCGGTCCATTCCATGGACCCATGT
>APFE031299692.1:0-19423 GCA_000404065.3 Pinus taeda | reverse complement strand
ATAGCATCAAACTTTGAGGGTAAGATCCTCAATATTTTCTCCACAATCCTCCTTTCTTCAATGGTTTCTCCATGAGTCCTCATTTGTGTGACCATACCAATTACATGTGTGAAGAATGAGTCAATATTGTCTAACTCTTTCATGCACAGATTCTCAAAATCTCTCCTTAGTAACTGTAGTTTAGCTGTCCTTACTTTCTCCATGCCTTGGTAGGCTGTCTTAAGAGTTTGCCATGCTTCTTTGGATGTCTTAGCTCCTGCTATCCTTGGAAACACACTCTTGTCTAATGCTTGATACAAAAATACAAGGGCTTTTGAATCCTTCTTCCTATTGCTCTTCAATAGGTCCTTCTCTGCCTGAGTTAATCTGTTAAACTCATTCTCATTTGCTGGTTCATCAAAACCATCTTCAACAAGTTCCCATAAATCTTGACAGGCAAACAGGGCTTTCATGGTTATTGCCCAATAGTCATAGTTTGTCCCATTAAACTATGGGAATTGAGGGTTAAACAAACCCATACTAGTGCTTGTGCTAGCCATTCCTTGCATTCTCAGCTATGCTTCTAAATCCTTGACTGTGTATTTAAAACACTGACTGTTCTTTCAGCAGTAACACAAAAATTTGTCTGAGAGATACCTGGATTCTTTTGCTGAGTCTTCACTTTGCTGAAGAAGTTGCTGCAACAAAAAACCTTCCTACAGCTTCTTTGAATGTCTTCAAAGAGCCTAAAACCTGCTCTGATACCACTGTTGGGGATTTTTCTGATAAAATCCCAAAAACAATAATAAAAATTCACACAGAGACAATGCTCTGTTTTCCTTTTTCCCAGGATCTTAGCACATGGAAGCTTTTTAACAAATTGCTGAGAACAGAGTATTAAACACACATAGAAGGATTTGTATTCATCAAAAGTAAACTGATACAAAATTCATCCTCTTTTACTCAGAGGGATTCACCAAAACAAAGATTTGACTGCTGTGTAAAAAAAATTACATATGAGTTTTGGCCACGCTGCTAGGTGCCTTCATTTGCATATTCAGAACATTACATGCGCACTGCTGTGCTTTTCTCCTCTAAAAAAAAACATAAAACAAAAATTACACATATATATGACAACCAAGAACTTACATTCATTTTTCACTCGCCATACTGCCGTAAGAGAAAAACAGTAAGAATTAAATGATTTTACTGACATTTATCCATGCCCATACTCCCGCTCAGGGAAAATTAAAAACTTCATCAAAAACTTACCAACCCACAGTAAATTGCATTTACTGTTTTACTGGGATAAACGGCGGTAAGGAGACTTTTACTTCACGTCAAATTTATTTTCCAGGCCTTTACTTCAACCATTATACAATATGGTTTTGGAAATCCATCGGGTCCGAGCTTCATCGCATGGCACACATATGTGCACCCATGGTTTCCCCGATTGTGAAATCCCGATCACAATATGGCCCGATACCTCCGATTATATATATTATAATATATGCCTGAAATTCATAAAAACATGAAACGACCCACTGGCGGACCCGAAATAATATTAAGCAAAATGTTGAATACCCATCGGGTCCGGGATATCGGGTCGCAACTTATCGCATGGTAAAGGCTGCCCATTTGGTTTTCGCTGATAGCGAAATGCCGATAGCGATATCGGCGATCGCTCATCGCAAGTAATACCAAAAACTTTATAAGACCCCATTGCCACTTCGCCGATGCGATATCGGCGGATCGCACATTGCTTAGTCGCCCATCGCTGAATCGTTGGGCTGCTGCACTCTTTTGCCGATGCGCAGTTGGAATTATTTTTTCAACATAGATTACTATGACTTCTCTCTCGTTGATGGTTTCAACATCCCCGTCTCAATTACTCCCTCCGACACTAGCCGCACAACACCCACCTGTAGCAGCAACATAAATGCCATATGCGTCGCACATCTGAAAGTGACTGATGGATGAAACAGTGTCTGTGTAACTTTCAATTACCCTCAATACTGCTGTGATGGGGACTACCAGAACAATTGCCCTCCAACCGACTATTCCGAAATATTCAAGGATCAATGCCAAAGGCCTACAGGTATGCAAAGGATGATGCTTCAAGCACGTTCACGTGTGCTTCCGGTGGAAATTACAATATTGTCTTCTGCCCTTGATCATGGCATAAAAATTTTTGAACTGAAGTATATACAAGTTTTTTGGAAACTAGGTAATATCTATGAATTGAAAAAGGATGAGTACCTCACACCGCTGAAATTAGAAGCACATCCACTCCATGGCATTTTAAATTCCCATGAAATGTCACGTTGATAATATTTATAAGGGACTTCGTTTGGATCTTTATGGTTTCCCTTAACTTTCTAGCCTACTTTCTTTCTCCATTGATAAACCCATTGACAACCCTTTTTATCTGTTACTACTATCTATTCCTCTTCCCATGAAATGTCATGCTGATAATATCTATAAGAGGGACTTCGTTTGGATATTAATGGTTTCCCTTAACTTTCTAGCCTACTCTCTTTCTCCATTGATAAACCCATTGACTACCCCTTTTATCTGTCACTACTATCCATTCCTCTTCCCATTATAACCTCTCTCATTTTTTAATTATTGAATGGTGTTGATCCATGGAACAAAGGAGAACAAATCCTTTGTGCTATCGATCCATGTAATTTGTAGTCCATTCCCATTCAAAAGTGAAAATGTCCAGAAAACATAATTCTAGATCCATCAAAAAAGCTATAGAAGGAACAATGGTGATTATTGGCTCCTTTTTATTCTAGAATAATGTCATCTTCCATATATAAAAATCTTAATCATTCACATTCATGCAAGATGATATGACGAACAAGATCTACAGAAGTTGTCCACCAAACATGGTACCCCATTTTGGGGTAAACCCATTTACTCATATAGGGTTCCATGGCCACAACAATACTTTTGTCTTCAACTCAAAAAGAGGACTCTGAAAGGAAATGAGAGGAGATCCACATCTTTCCATTTACTCATATTGTGTTCCATGGCTACAACAATACTTTTTTCTTCAACTCAAAAGGAGTACTAGGAAAGGAAATGAGAGGGAATCCACATCTTTCTAAGAACAAATAAAAGGAATAAGACAACATTTTTCATATTTGATTTCTAAACATGTGTATCTGCTATAAATATCCATAATGCCTTTTAAAGATGAAAGATGTCTCTTAGCCCCCAAAACAAACCATAGAAGCGACAACTACTAAGGAAAAGTGTCTAAAGTTTGTCCATACTAGCTCAAGGAAAACATTTGGTTAATTCTCTTTCTCCACCTAAGATCAAAGCACAACATCCAAAATCAAATGATGTGTGATGGCGTCCTAATGAGATACTTTGACTTCCTTGAGATCTCCTCTTCAGTTGTCATCACATATCAATTTTCAAATACCCTAACCCATAATAATAAAGAGAAAGGGGGACAAAGGGAATCAATGCCAAAACCCCCTTAGGGTCCAAAAAATCCTAGATGGAAATCCATTATCAGGCATTGCAATGGAAATGAACTCAACACATCCCATAATATAGTTGGTTATGAATACTCATATGAACTAATCGAAGAATGAATCAACTTACTCTGTCATGGGATTTTGATGAGTCAATGTTTAGGATTTTGACAGGTTGATTTGACACCTTCCCCAAATGAATAGCTTCTTGAATTATTGGCACCAAATCATGAATTATCCTTCAAAATAAAATAAAAAAATTTCTTCTGAAATAAATTCAATCAAATAGACTTAATTGCATAGCAATAACCTTTGCTAAAAGCTTGTATATTATGATAGAGCATGAAGTTTGATGGAAAATATATAAGAAATGTCATTTTTATTTATAGATCCCAAAAATTTCCTTTGTCCCTAAGACTCCCTAATCACCTTTAACAAATCATCCTTCAACAAGTTATAGAAACTAATGAAAAATTCTACCATGATCCCATCTCGACCTAGGCTCTTACCTTTTTCTTGGATCCATGATACACAAGAGTTTTACACTCAAATAACAATGTCCTCTAGTGACTAGTTCATTTCATCAGAAAAATATTGGAAACCTTGATATCAGCTCTAGAATTTCCTTAACTAGAAACCCTTTCAACTCCATAAAGAGTGATTGGAAATGATGGAACCCCTCTTCCGTCATGCCATTAAATGAGAGAACCTAAGAATCGTTTACATATTTAATTTCACAAATTGTGTTTAAATGTTTTTAATATTTTGCATACTCATGAAATAATTCAATATTATTATAACCATGTTTGATCAAAATGGCGTAACTCTTAAGCTACCAAGCAACTAATGAGTGTTCAGAGGATTCCAATGCATGTAGCTATAAATCTAAACCAAATAGAGTGCAAAACGCATGGTATTCGTATGATGTTGTAATTCTTAACCTCCTATAGTTGTGCTTTGTACTTTTCTCTAAAGGATTTGAACCATTTCATTATGGTTTCTTTAATTCTCACAATATTATCTACAAATCGACACATAAAGGAAAATGGAGAAGATGAAGTTGGATGTTCCTGCATATCCTCAATTAGATCTTTATTATCTTCTTATATGAGCCAAGAATGATCGAAATTTAAAGGAGATGGGGGCTTCTCTCCTCTAGAATCCATTTGAAAGAATATCAAAAAATGATTAGATGACACTCACAAACTCAAAAGAATTGAACCACCCAAAAGTTCTCCAAATGCTAGAAATCAATTTGGCCTTCTTGACATCGTATCCCTTTTATCATGGAAGTTACTCTATGTTTACACTAACTTCACTAGTTCGACATGCACCAATCTATGATTAAATATCCTCCAGTTAGGGAGATAGGGTATTTCAATCTATTAGTATCAACTAAACTTTCCTATAAAGGAACCTGATATGAATATGAGCCATAAATATTCAAAACAAAAATCCTTATTCATAACTCTTTAACTTCAAACTAAATCAAAATAGTTGAGTTGAGTGCACATAAAAATATATCCCTAAATTTTGTATTCCAACCCAAAATAAATCTACCCAACTGAGCATATGCATCAAAAGTACAAAAATATCAAGTTTTTAGCCATGGCTAAAAATATCTTTGGTTCTAATTTTTTCCATCCTTGTTTCCTAATTAAACTAATGTCTAGCTTATTTCTTAAAATGACATTCTTTAGGGCTAATTACTTACGATCACTTTCATCCCCTTTGCAACTAAGGATAGAACTTTCATGGGGTAACCCTTTTAAGGGATTTCCCTACTCCAAGGTTCCTAGCAACAGTGAACAACCTTCCTTTCTATATATCTTGAACCACCTTCTATTGACCATTCCATAGATTGTATTTCCTTCCCACTAGGTTGGAATGGATGGGATTGAGGACAAAACACCCTTACAAAGATGAATCATCCTTAATATTAATAGAAGGCCTAAGGGCATAACCCTTCCTTATGGAAGGGCCATAATCTAAGAAAAACGTAGAGGCACTAGACACCTTTACCACTGCAACATCTAAACTATCAAACTTCATAAGTGATGGAATGTGTTGAAGACAAAGGCAAGGACAAGTTTGAAACTTGGTAGAATTTTTGAGAAGGAGAAACTACGGGAGTGGCCATAGAAAAGGGTAAACCCATACCCAAGAGACAACAAAATTTGGGCCAACAGGAGAAACAAGAAACTCGGGAAGAGAGGATATGGGAAGAAAATTACCACGAACAATATTTGAAGAGCCATCTCCTTCCATTAAGATGGTCCTTGGAGCATCACCTATATTTGAGGAAGGACTCTCTTCTATGACCTTCATCTATGAACCTAGAGCTTGCAAACCTCCCTCCTAAAATCCCTTATGCCTTTCCACCTAAACCTTTCTTTCATTACCCACTAAAGGAAAGATATTCCTACACTGGCTCTTCATATTGTTGACTTCATGATACATGAAGCACCAAAAAGGTATCCTCCAATAATAAAATTGTTGGATCCACAAAAAACCACTAAAGACTATAGTTGTTTCTCTTAACAAACCATCCCTAATTTCTACTTCAACTTGGACCCATGCCTAATGATTATTGGCCTTTGAAACCTAGTTTGAATCTATCCCAACAAACCTTTCATGTTTGTTACCAACTGTAACCCAAAAAATCTCATTCTAGAAAACCAATGAAAGAGTAGGAAGGATGCCCCACTCCTACTGAATTCTAAATAGAGGCCTAACTTGCTCAGAATCAACCAACCACTTTTGAAGGACTCACCTTGAAGGACCCCATCGCCACCCTCGACCCATAATTTTATTAACATCAACTTTTGAATCAAGCTTAAAATATATTCAACCTCAAATTTAGAACATGAAACACCATAAACTAAAGTAATATTGATGACGAATTAATTTCCAACCAATGATTTAGGGAATCCTCCCTAACTAATTTCCAAATAATTAGGAAACCATAGCTTTCTGTAGAAAACTTGTAATGTCTTCAAAGTTACCTCACATATTTCCTAACAACCATTAATATGTTCTCTCCATAGAAAAATTAAAACCCTACACACAAAAAAACAAATACAATAGTAATGATTATTTTTTTAAGTAAATTGTATTTTAAAAAGTGATCATATTAACTGGAAAAAAAATGAATTTCTATTTTTCAAAAATACTCAAAACTAAAGTAAATATATACTTGCTTTGAAGGAAATTATATTAGTTACTTGGACTTTTCAATTGATGCTTATTTGTGAATGAAACCATTTTGTAGTTGATGAATATTAATAAATTTGAAATTGCTATGGTCAATACGATACCTCATAATAAGTATTATGCTTTAATACTCACAGGATATCTCAGTCATTATTATGCATTCATGCTGATCGAATCACATGAATGAATTCATAACTAATTTCGACATATAACGTACTAGTATTTATAGAGTATATAGTTATATTATATATATTATGATTTATATTTTATATATATATTTTATATATATATATATATATATATATTTTGTAGAAATGGAAAGAAATTTGTTATTACTGATGAATTCGAACTGAAACAAAGAGATACAAATTTCTTCTACAATTTGCGCAAGAAAAAATCGCAATATAGAAACACATTCAATGACATGCAACCATCAAAACACAAGGAACACAATGATCTACAAGGGAACCCAACTGGGAAACCCCTCTTCTACTTTTCATTAATTAGATGACAGTGAGAAATTATTACAATGTCAACATCAAGATCTAAAGCACACCCTGCATTATAAAATTGTTCTCTTGTTGAATGGATATCTTTGGTCAACACTTAGCCTATTCAAGACCCCCATATTCCTCATATTTCCTTGTGCAATCGTGGAGAAATTGAGCTCCTAAATAATAGAGGAATTCCCTATTTCCTTGCGCAATCTTGGAGAAATTGAGCTCCTAAAGAATAGGGGAATTCCCTATTTCCTTGTGCAAATATAAGGGAATTGATCACTTTTTTAATTTCCAAGCCTATACATTCAACTACTATGATTACAATGTGCCTTTTCCTCCACTTCGTCTAGGCAATTCGAAATCCATACATGACTAGGATATTTTTGGTTGATTGACTAGTTATTTGAGAGATCGGTGAGTTGCAAAGAGTCTTAATTAATCAACTGACTTTGAACAGACTCTATTAATGACTAGAGCTCCATTAACTAAGTTTAACTCAAAATAACTGAACTAGATTACTAAATTTTAGCAATCACTACATGCATAACTCTACTCCAAGTCTATAAACTCAAATTTTCTGAGCTAACTAGGTGACAAAGCCATGTCACTCAAGCTAACTACAATCCAAGTCATCCTAATTATGTGGAAAATCAAACTTCTCCATTTGATTAAGACACAAGTCAAATGAAGGATTTTCTTGCTACATTTATAACACTTCCTCTTAGCAAGAAAAAGTTTCCGCACCACCCCTATCTTGCACCTTTCGAACTTGAACTCGCCTCTTGGCAATGCCTTCGTCAAAATATTTGCATCCTTCTCCTTAGTGGGAATTTACTGCAACATCATAATTCTCCTCTCCACATAATCTCTCAAGTGATATTCCTTGATATCAATGTGCTTGTACTTATCATGAAACACTCGATTTAGAGAGAGTTTGATACAACTTGGATTATCACAATAAATCACTATCGGGTTTGTGTCCTGATTAAAAATACCAACAAGAGTTTTCCTAATCCATATGGCCTTACATGTTTCTTGATTAGAAAACATTTACTCGGCTTATGCTGAGTTGAGTTCAACACACTTTTGTTTCCTGCTATACCAGGAAATAGCTGCAGACCCAATACTGAAGATGGCTCCTGAAGTACTCTTCATGTCTAGTGGATTCCTTGCTCAATCTCCATCACTGAAGCCTTGGAGCTTCACACCATCTGTCATCTTGTACCACAACCCATAATTTGTTCTGCTTATGAGGTATCTGAGCACATTCTTTGTTGCTTTCGAGTGAAGCTTGGTAGGATTCACCATAAATTGACTTAGTTGATTAACTCTAAAGCGCATGTTGGGCCTTGTGTTCACCAGATACATCAAGGACCCCACAAGTTGTCTGTAGATGGTAGCATTAACTTCCTCTCCTAAAGAAGCACCCTCCTTCTTCTAGTTTGTAGCTAGAGGAATGTCCACAGGAATACAGTCTTTCATATGAAATATTCGAAGTATTTCATAGGAGTACTTCCCCTAACTCACAAAAAACTCTCCATATCCCAGCCATACCTACAAACCAAGGATTATAGCACATGCAAATGAAATTCACTCATTAGAAGACAACATCAATCCCCAAAATCACTTGTTCTATCTTATTTTCTCATGTGAGGTATTGACTCTGATAGGATTGTGTGCAAAGACTGAGAGAGGGGCCCTAATAGGTTTATAGCATAGATTTAGGAGCTAAGGGATCGAGGTTTAGGAACTACAAGTGTGCATTCCTCAATGGAAAGAGAAAGAGGAAAGGCTTTGTGTAGTATTCCAGGAGACAAGGGTGACATGCTTGGGCATTGTGACTATGTAATCCACAGTTAATTGAGGAGGAGCCTTTGAGGATTGAATAGGTCACCAATGAAAGGCCCAAAGAATGACCCTATTGTCCACTAGGATTGTGCAATTTGAAATGAAGGAAAGGTTGATTAAGGAATTGTGCGTTTAGAAAGTGTAAGCAACAAGGGTTGAGTGACTATGCCTTAGGGAAGCACAATGCACATGTGAAGGGAGTTTTCCTGAGGATGGGAAATGAGAGAAACTGTAAGCAACAAGAGGCTCATAACCAGGGCTTGATAGTGTGCAATGTGCTCATTACTTGACCAAAGGTTAAAGGTGCTCATAGCTTGTGAATGATGTGAGGTTAAGGAAGAACGCAAAAATTGATTGTGTTAGATTAGTGAGAGGAGAAGGAGAAAGTAAGAGCATAGAAAAAGGTCCTAAACATGATTGCACCCACATTCACAATAAAACACATGTCAATGATATGTGTAGTACCCAAAACCATCAGACATACATTGAAGCGACAATAAAATGACACTTATCTCCAAGTCTAACAGTGGGGATTTAAGCCTTTGTGATAATTTTTGACTGCAATCAAAGAATGCATTATGTTATGGGAGAGTTTCCAACACATGTTCTCATGATAGATAACATCAACCAATGCAAGAGAGTACACTAGATTTTCCTCTAAAAGGTGTTCCAAGGTGCTCTTAGGATATGCAAAACAAGTTAAAATGAGACTTGCAAGAGTGAAACAAACACATGTGAGAAAAAAAAAAAGACAAGTGACACATGCAAGAATGAAAGTGGGAAAAATTACACTTACAGAAGAAAGAGCAAGCGAAAAATGACAGATGCAAAAGAAAATGCAATAGTTGAGAAACTCACCGTGATGATGGCACACTTACATCCACGAGTGAGAGAATGCTTCTTGTGCTCCAAAAGTATGTAGAGATCAAAACCCAAAGATGATTGTGAGATGAACTCTGAGTTATAATTTTTATATAGGGAAAGCAAACATGCAATTAGGATTTGTGAATGTGCTTAGTGTATGTCAAGAAACTAGGAGTCCAGAGTGAATTGATTACTGCTAAGAGGTGCGATATTAATGATTTGAAGAAGTATACTCTCACCATCAACAAGGAGTCTGCAATCACTATTTGCAGAGGAAGCCCTTACACTGTCACTGGGAACTACCGAATGACTATTAGTGAGAATGACACAATCACGATTGGCAGGGACTCTATAAGCACTGATGGAAAGGATTGTGCAATCAATTTTGAGAAGGACTGCACAATAATTGTTGGCAAGGACTATGCATCGACTACTGACAAAGAGTGTGCAACATTGTCACTATGAAGTTCACTTAGCCTATCTTGGCATGTGTGGTTGTGAAGACATCAAGAACTGGGCATGTGAAAACAAGTTGATCAACACGTAGGTTTCCTTAAGGAAGACTTGAAAACCTAGAATAAGTGTCTTGGAATGACATTAATTTCTTGAAACAAAGGATGGCATGCTCATAAGAAGGCTCCAAAATTTGAATATACGAAAAATTTTGGAGGAGTTTGTAGCAGCTACAACACTTAGCGACACACATGAAGAACCCCTACTTCTCTATTTAGGTCTAAGATTAGGCATGGATTGTATATTTTTGGAAGTATTGTCTCATCCTATAGATCACCCTATATTATTTACATAGCCTAGTTATATATGTAGTCTCTCCTATTTCTCTCATCAACTCAAACACATTTACAAAACTTTCCATATCTTAATTGTTTGAATTGGGGAGAAGGATAGTACATATTCATGAGTTTATGATGAACAGAGTCTTAGTGTCATCTCTAGTGTTACTCCACTACCAACAGTCCTATTTAGTACCCGGGCCGAGTCACTTCAAGGAGTAACAAGCGTTGATTTGCTCCCAACAAGATTTTTTAGTTCCCTAACAAAGTTATTTACTTCATCACTATGCGTTGGAAGCCTTTCTCTTTTTTCACCCTTTATTATTTTATAACTTTATGCTCATTGGAATTTTATAGGCCTTTATTTCACTGAGGGAAGAAGAGGGATCCCAACTTATTAATGAGCAAGAGAGGTTATTCCTTGTTTTGCAAAGATTCTTGTATATATACCTCTAAAATTAGCATGCTTGCTTAAAGTATTTCTCTTTTCCCTTCTCTTCTCAACTTCACTGACATGTTAAAAACCCATTAATATAAACAATTGATTCAAGGAATGAAGATCACATCATACGTACAAGCAACATAGATCCGCTAAATATTTTTTTCCATAATGAGTCATACTTTCCATCTAAGCATCATGGAATCATAATATATTTAGGCCCAAAAAAGAAAGGGATTAAAATTAAACCAATCATTGTCAGTCATCATCGTGCCCCCTTTTAATACTTTACCCACATTACTTAAGAGCCAAACGAGGCGACTTTCACACAAAGCCTTATTAAAACGAAACATGTGGAAAAGAAACATGAAATAACATAGAAAGAAAGCATGAAAGAAAAGTAACATGTAAAAACTTGTAAGGGGATGCAAAGAACAAAACTCAAACGAGAAAGGGGATGCAAGAAAAATTGTTATAATGTGATGCAAAAGTGACTATAGTGCAACTAAACCTAAACTCTTATCTATTTAACTAGAAGGTCAAGATCATGTAAAGTGAAATTATCAATGTAGCCATTTAATATGTTCCCAATCCGCAAGTAGGAAGATATATGTGATTAGAAATAGTATAAGACAATGTGTAGAAATAAATATGTCAACCCGAATAAGTTTCACAAGTAATTGAAGTTATTTCTTACGAATAAAAAGGTGTGCCATAAATGCTTCCTTTAATTAATGTGAAATTTTACCTTGTTTTTTAGAACAACGATCATACAAACCTTGAATATTTATCATGAATGTACATTGATTAGTTTTTTTAGTCTTAGAAAACATCAAGAAAGATCAAAACTTATTATTGGAAACAGAGCTTTCCAAGTAAGATTCCTCTATCCAACTAGCAATTTGATCTTGATATTTGAAACAACCTATTTGAAAACCCTGTAACACATGGGAAAATGAACTTCCAATCAGCACAATCGAGTCATGGGGAGAATCTTGTAAGGGAAATTTTGTATGATCATGTTCAAAAACCTTGTGAAGATCATGTGGACCTAACACAACCATCAACAAAAGTTGAAGTGCCTCAACTACTTGACAAGCATTTGAGTAGTGAAATGATGAATCATAAGAAATTATGGCCTTAACAAGATCAAAAATTTAAAAGAAATATCATGAGATGCACCACTTGTCCTGACGATGAACCACACTGGTTGGTTCGAAACGCGTCGACAATGATTTTCTGAATGTGATTTACACTGAAATTTCTTCTTATAATTGTTATGGATCACAGAAGCCACAATTCAATCACGAGATGCACCACTGGGAAAAGGATTAGTTGAAATATATTTGTTATAACCAATGTTATGATTAGATTGGTGGGTTAAAATTTAAGATTCTCAATTCTCCATTTGTTCCCTTTGTATTCGATTCCAAGATAGATGAGAAACATGAAATCTTGGGGGATTAGAAAAAAAATTGGCATCGTAAATTGGGGAAACCAATTAGGGTACCAAGCTAAAAAAAGATTAGAAGCATATGTCAAATCACATCCAACATTCATATCAATGTAAGTAATTTGTTTGTTAGCACATAGCTTTGCTCCGCCAAATGATTTGATCTTTGAACGAGACTGAAAAGGATTGATTTTCCCATAAAATTAATTACTTTCATAATAATACAAGCGAGATAAGAAACTGATCACTCACAACAAAAAAAATTGACATGGACAAATATTTCAGCTGGTGATGATTTTCTTCTTAATAATATTAATCACATACTTTAATGTTGACCGACATTTGTTTAAAACATGCACTGTAACCCTAAGTTTAGTACAAGGGATTCCATGAAGAAGAATTAGCCAAACAAGAATCTTTCACCCACTCTAGAAAATTTATCTTGAAGAATAAGAAAAAAACATCTTGAAAATGCCTAAAATACTTCAAGAGTGAGTTCAAATCTAGTGATAGAATACTAAGAAAATAATTATTCACAAAAATTATAATCTCACCTAGTTCAAAGATCTCATCAGGATTGCGAGAACCTAACATGGCCATTAACTAAAGTTGAAGTTCCTCAACTTCTTGATATGTCCCTAAAATTTCCAATGTTAGATGATTGGATTTTGAACAAATCTTCATTGAACAATTTGTGTGAGGACATCTATCATCAATTATGTAAGCAATTTCATTATGAATCAGATGTTGATTGTTGGAACCAATAGTTTCAGCGATGTATCAACGTCACCAAATAGATTAACCAAATTGTAAGAAAAATATTCAATGACTAAAACATCATCTTATTCATCACAGGAATCCTTAATACCTTGTATGACATTGAGATCTAATGCATCTAAATTTGCATTGGAGGAACATCATATATTAATTGATTTATTGCACACATCTTGACATAAGGGTTGGTGGGATGAGAAATAAATTCATATAAGAAACTCTTCTATGATCAGATTAGATTTTAGATCAAAACTTTGCAAATAAAAGTCCTCTTGCGGAAACAAGAGATCATACAATGTACTTGGGTGCTCATCGTAGTTTGTAGTGATGGAGTTATTCTCGCCCACGTGATGGTTTCCTAAGACCTTATCTTGGTTAAGAGATTTGGTTTTCTTCAACTAATTTCCAAGATCAAAATATCCTTGATTCACCAAGAATGTAGAAACATCATCTCAACATGAAGGAATTTGGAAAAGGGAAGAGATATGGAAAGAGGCTTCATCCTTTTCATCCTCCACTTGTGAGATATTACCACCTTGTACTTGATCGCTATTTGAACCACCAGATTGAAAATCAAGAGTGTATGAAGAAAATGGTGGTGGAGTGGATTGATCAAAGGAATCGAAGTACATGGATCCGTGAGGTGTAAACGATAAAGGATAACAGGAATCCATGGAAGAATCAATACTTTCAATCAAATCAGGTTCAAGATTTAAATTATGCATGTTTATGTCGCCTTGAAAATTAGGGGATCAACCTTCACACTACAATCCATCAGATTTTGAGAGCATTCAAAGTTTTCCTAGATAAAATCTTGATCATTAAAATCAGTTGAAGGAAGAAGAGGCCCAGGAACTTGATTTTGGAATTTCCCAACTTCAACAATAGCACTAGAGACTATACTTTCCAGTAGTGAGAAGGGGGAGGAGAAGGGACATAATGGGGAGCAGATTCCTTCTTTGATATTTGAGGTGTCTTATGACTGGGAAAAGTTGGAGAACCAAATTAGGGATGAGATTTAAATATGTTTCAAATTGAAATTTTTAAATAGAGATATGAACCAAACATTGAAACTTTTCACCCATGAAATCCCAATCCACATATTCTTCTATAATTCATAGAAAAGGTGATGAAACTGATCAAGAATATCTTCTAACAATTCATCCAATTTCATTCTAAGCTGGTTGATCATTTTAAAAACATCTTTATAATTTTACCTATCAAAAGCTTGATGAAGCTCTCTAAAAAGTTTTTTGAAGGAATGAATAGATGCAGATGGTAAGGGACGACATCATTTCTTAGCACAACCTTCAAATGTGAGGATGAATAATCTGTAACAAACATATTCACAATTCACTTTATGAAAATAACAAAACTTAAGAAACACAAATGTATGTTCGAATTTAGATGTTTCACCCTCGCCATTGAACTTCAAATGTGACAAGTCATGAATTAGTTCCATGTGGATTGTAATATTTCCACTTTTAACAAAACATCGCAGGATTATGATTTTGAGATGAGCCATTCAAGATGAAATGTTCAAAACAAAATCAATGGGCTCATTTTTTCATTTGGCCCTCCTTCTAGCTCCAAAATGTTGATAGTACTAGAAACTACCAATATACAGGGGGTCTTTCCAATATGAAGTCCCAACTAGACCTCACATCATTTGGAGTAGGAGACCTATTGAAAATAGCAACAAGAAATTCTAAAAATAGCATTTCGGGATATATTCCAGTTTTAAATTGTCCTTGAATTAAAATTGAGAATTAAAATTCGAACTTAGTCTCACTAGCTATTTGAAAAATAATTAATTAATTCATCTTGAGTTAATTAGTTGGAGAAAATAAAACATAAAGTCTTTGTGAAGACATGCAACAATTATCCCTTTGATTGAGGAAGTTACCTCTTAATTAAGGAGATAAGGATTAGCTGTATTTGAGTTGTAATTAGTTAGCTCAGTTAACTGAGTTAAGTCCAGTTAAATTAGTTCCAAACAGTTTGAGGAACTAATTGTGAGTTCAATCAGTTAATGCATGCATGCATGCAACTAGTGTTCTCCAGATAACTGAATATTCTCTCAGAAATAACTCATGCATGTCAGTTCAGACAGAGACCCAGTTGAGATTAAAGACAGGGACATTGTACTATCAGTTGGAGGAATTTTCCTATAAAGAAAACTCATCCATGTAGAAGGAATCATCTCCTTCAGGATTTTGCAGTTATTTTAGAGTTCAGTATTGTGTGTGAGGTGAGAATCACACTGGTTGTAGCTGGAGGACACAGAAGAAACTGCACAAGGAAATATGAGGCTTGGAGGACTGAAGGAAGGCATGTGTGTTGTCTATTCTGCCTATGAGCAGCAGTGAGGGATTATACTGAGAGCTGGATAGCTTGAGAGCTAAATATTTGTGTAATCGTGAGATATTTCCCCTTGTATGATAATACAGATAGCGGGGTTTTTAGCTAAGGCTTTCTCCAAAGTATTCTTCTGTGTTTCATGTGCATGATTTCTTCTTCTTCTGTTATATGTGTTCCGATTGATCTTGCTCAAATTGATTAAGCTTCCGCATGTTTGATTGTAGAAGTAGATTAAGTATTTTTCTTTAGTACATTACATAATCAATGTAATCTACAGTCAGATTTTCTACATAGATCTCAGAGGTAGATTTGTAGAGAATTTGTAGGAAATTCTACAAGACCTGTCCAAATGATAGTCTCGACTACCATAACTTAGATATCTTCTTTGGTTGCAATAAACAGCATAAGAGAGTATTCACACAACCTTTGAAAAAAGAAAGTGAGTTGACACCATGAAGCATACAATGCAATGTATATGAGGTACTTTCACAGGAAAGAAGAAAGAAAGCTAGTCCTTAGAAGGAAATTGATAGTATATCCTAATAAATATGCATAGGAGAATAGAATGGGTTGTTAATTAACCTGAAAAATATGTCACGACGCAACAACGATCATGAATGCAAGTAACAATTCACATTCAACAAGATGTATACCAAATCCAATGAAATAGTTCATTCTCTTTAGCATGGATGAACATAAACATATACCATAAACATTAAAGTAATAGTCTTACAACATCCATGATACATGCATGAATGTGTGTCAACTCTTGGAGCTTTAAATATTAAGTGAAAGTTACAAGTACACCATTCAAATGATGCAACAATAGCCCCAATAGTGGAACATTAATCCACAACTTGCTTATCCAAAGAATGATCTTCTCTCATATCCCTAGATTAAGAAGTTAAGGTGAAAAGTCATTTTCCTAGACCAGGAGGGTTTATTTCTAACAAATGAGGTGATTATTCACCGCCCATATGACTCTTAACCTCCCTCATAACTCTTGAGATCCCATGTGAGTTTTGAGATCCTACACGACTCTTAGACTTCCTAGTGACTCTTCATATTCCATGTGTGACCCTTGGGATTCGACACATTTTACATTTTCCAATAATGTGACAATACAACACTCTTGTGTTGACACATTAAACAATTAAAATTTGGCAACTGTGACATGGGACTTCATTGTAATGTGTCAATGCCAAGCTCTTCTCTTTGTTGCTATGTATTAAATCTTCATGAATGATCTAACTTGTACTTCATCTTCACCATCCAAAGGTTTTGGATAATTATTAGAACCTTATAATTCGACATGAGTTGTCATCTCTCTGTCATGGTCCAATATTCATTTACTCCTACATCCTAGCATCTTTGTGTCTTATCTCCACAAGTGTACTCTTTAGAACCTCTTCTTGATGACCTCCTTGAGCATCATCTTGCCATGATAGGATGATACCACCTACAAATGAATTTCACTCATGAAATGACAACATTAGTCCCCAAAATCACATGTTCTATCCTATTTTCTCATGTAAGGTGCTTACTATGATGGGATAGTGTGCAAAGACTGACAAAGGCACCTTCTTGGATGCAGAGCGTAGAGTCAGGAGATAAGAGATGGAGGTATTGGCACTAGAAGTGTTCATTACATAATGGTAAGAGAAAGAGGCAACACCTTGCACAATGGGAAAGTCTATCAGACAACAGTGGCATGCTTTGGCATTGTGATTGTTCAACAAAAAATTGATTGAGGAGGAGGTTGTGGGGAATTCGTAGGTCACCAATTAAAGGGCCAAGGAATGACCTGATTATCCTCTAGGACTGCACAATATGAAACGGAGGCAAGATTGATTAAGGCATTACATTAATGGTTTGAAACGAAGGATGGCATGATCATAAGGAGTCTTAATAATTTGAATATAGGCAAATTTTAGAGGGGGTTGTAGTACTACAACAATTTCCTAACCCCACTTAACTGTATCTTGGTCTTGAGAAATGTTAATTTGATGACTTTGTAACCCTTGAGCAAGAATGGGTCAAGAATTGAAGGTTGGGTGTGTGAGCCAATCCTCTATCATTTTCCACCCTCTCCAAATCATATAATTAGGTTATTCTTTCCATAAATCTTTTATTCTAGTGCTTTGTTGCTCTAAAGTAAATTCATCTAGCCCTCGGAGTTCCCCATGGTCCTCGAGCCATTACATCTATTTCTAAGTGTTTTCTAGAAGACAGTGGTGTGGCCATTCCTAATCTCACATAAGGCATGGCTTTGGATAAGAATATAGTTTTCACATGCTAAATTCCATATTGAGGAGCCTAAGGGATACTCTGTAACTCTTAAATTTTCCAACTAAGAAGTGGTGAGATAATATTTCATGTCCCAAATTAGTTCCAAATTTCATTGCCTCCCTGAAGCCACCTCAACCATAGTTTAGCTCCCAATGACACGTTCAAGATCTTCGGGTCTCTCAGTCCCAAACCCCCAAGCCAGTTTGGGAACATAAATCTTTTCCCAAACAACAATTTACCATTTTTTTCTTTCTTAGCTCCTCTCCATAGAAAATATCTATAGAGGGTAGCAATGGATTTGAATATTTTATTTATTTGTTAATGAGTTTTCCTCTTCCATTATCAAGGCATCAGTGCATCATTCATAATGATATGTTGTTTCACTTGATACATGCAGGTCTCCAAGGCATGTTTTCTTTGGAGATATGACCAAATTCCTTTCTATTCCATTCTATGTTTGACTTTAAATTCCTTGAGATTAAGTAGAAGATATGCATATAATTTCGTCCCTCGACCTACAATTCTTCCCACCAACTTTTGGATTTGGACCATAAATCGAGATATTGTAGCCAAATCCTTCAAATTTAAAGGGCTGATTACAAGGAGCCATTTTCAAGCTAAATCTAAGCAAAATGGCTAGTGGTTTGAGGTAACCTTTGGCAGAATAACGAATTCAGCAAAATGATTGTGTTCACGTAAGTATTCAGATAGTACAAATGAATCCAGTCTACTAGTTACCTAATGCCTCCCTCCCCTACAGTTATTACAAGTATACACACTATTAATAGTATTTAGATTGTCCACTTGAAGTTGATGAACAAGGTTAGAAAATTGTTGTGCCTTAGGATCGATTCTTTTGATTCTCCTGCCCACCCCTTCTTCTCTTCTAGGGATTTAATAAGGTTGAAATCTTCATCGAAATCCCAAACCTCATCTTCGTGGAGGGATTTAATAAGGATGAAATCCCCACCAACAACTTGAAATGGTAAATATACTATGTGTGGAAAAGACTATAAAATGGAGTTACATGTTAAATATCATTTCTCCTCCATTGCTTTTAATTATAAATTATAAATAGAAATATGGTATTTACCTATTAGATTTTAATTATCCAATATGATTTCTAATTGAAAGTAGATTTTCATTATCCATGAGTTCATTAGTTAATCTATGCACCTGATAGAGTGTCTTGGATAAAAAATTGAAATACTATTTCATTTCATGTTGAATTTAATCATGATGATATTTAAGCTCCCATGAGGAATAAAATGACACAAAAACAAAATATCTTACTTCTTTTATGTGCCATCAAAAACATCATTTGTAGCATTAACTAATTCATAGGAAAAAATAGTTTATATAAAAAAAATTATAAACTTATTTAATTATAGATAAACATTATAAAATATTAAAAGGAA